>NW_026508932.1:2500-14866 GCF_026875155.1 Cherax quadricarinatus
ACACCCTCACGAACACTTCCCTTTTAATAAACAACATTTGCCCCGTCTAAAATCCAAAAAACCCCAACCCACCCTGACTTACAGGTCTTTACAATTCCCCTCCGTAACCAATCAAACGTGAACCCACAAAATCTGTAAAAACCCATCTTAAACCCCGCAATCGCTTCCCTGAAATTTGGGGAACACAGCGCAACATCCCAAAAATTTATATACAAAAAAAGTTTACGACTACCTGCTGTAAGATTTAGGTGCGGGGGTCCCCGAACACCTAACCCCCCTGATCTTTTCCAAAACCTATCCGAGTTTTCTCCCCGCCCCAACCTGTCATCCTTATAAATAAAACCACAAAGTTTTAAAGACACCGCCCCTTCTTTTAAAAAACTTTTCATTCCCCCCCAACCCCCCCCCCAAGAACCCAACCCCCATGCACCTTATTCGCACTATTTACCTGCATACCGTGGCACCCAAATAATTTCACAACCTGTCCCAAAACCTCCCCCTTGACATCCCTTCACAAATAAACGTGGGGCGCAACATACCCAATTTAAACCCCCAGGCCCTCCCACCCCACACTTCCCTGAATGATACTAAGCTTAAACTCGGGCAAAAATTCTATAAAAGGGGCCCGGAAACAGAAAAAATATTTTGGGGAATGGGGGATCCCCGAAAGGGCCCCTACCCATTGCAAATTTTACTCCCCAACACCCATTAAAACGTATCCTCATTTTCGCCCCTTGTAAACTTTTACCCCCTCGACATTTCCTCCCCAAAACCCTATCTCCTAAGTATAACCGCAAAGCCCCCTTCCACCTATATATTCCCCGCCAATCTAGAGTCAAGAAAGCCGCCCTCCCCCCCACCCTTAGCTTCCACAAAAATTTTCAGTATCCCATGTCCTTCATCATCGCCCTTCCCCGCAACCCAAACTGAGATTTTGACACCCCCTTCCCAAAACACTTTTAAACCATTACCAAAAATTTTTGCAAACACCCCCTTTATAGTCTGCACACATATGATATGGCTGGGTATTTCCCCCAAGGGGGGTTTCCCCCCTTGCCCTTTCGGACCAACCTACAACTGCTTTTACCTGCTTCTCCCCCAACTTCCCCCTTCCCCTTCATACTTAAAAAACCCTAACTATAACCCCCCTTTTTAAAGTCCAGTGTTGTAAATAAAATTCTACCCGGGGGATGTCAAAACCCAGCGTTTCCCCTTCCTCACCCCCCTTAACGCTTCTCAAATTCCCTCCAAAATAGTCCCACCTAAAGCCTATCACTATTTCTTAATTACAATCACATACAACACACCTTGTCCAACGCCACGTCCCCCCCCCCCCTCACTTTTCCCAACTTTCTACAAAGCCCCCGATTGACCACCCCCTTTGTGGTTTGTACCCCTGCCCTGCCAAAATTTCCAACCATCCCGAACCCTAAACAGGGAAGCTGTCACTGCCTGCCTTTGCTTTAAATGCCGAAAAACACATGCTGACTGCTTGTCTCCCCAAACACTTCTTCCCCCTTGCCTGCCCCCTTACAGTTGAAACTTTCTTTTGCAACACCCTAAACCTCCCTTTTTTCAGCTATTTCACCCATAAAAAATTTTCCCCAAACCCACCCTTATTCAGCCCTCTTTTCCCTCGTCTTTCCTCAGACCCTTATTATTTGGGAAAAGATGCCTCTTTTTTATCATTCCAACTTTTTTTCTGTGATGCTATGATGTCGGGTGATGCCTCTGTGATTCTTTCGTGTTTGTTTATAATCCCCTACATTATTTTCGGGAGTAAAGTCATGTTCCTGGCCCCCCTGGTGTATATGTGGTGTGATGTGTTTTGAGCCCCTGGGGAGTGTTTTGTACCCTCCTGTGTGAGGGGGGCCCCGCCCAAACATGCCTCCCACCCAACATGAGCCTTCTGCCCAGACACTGAGCCTCCTTGTGGGGGGAAAAGTTCAACAAAAGGGATACGAGCGATATATAGTAACGATAGTTTAGTGCCGCTCTTTTTAAAGGGTGGGGAAAGTCTACTTCCACTATCCCCCCTCCTTTCTCCCCCCCCGAAACGTGACGTGTGGGGCTCTGGCCAAACATAATCACTGACCACAGCCCCCACAAACTTTTGGAATGACAGATTGGATCACCTCAACCAAACGAGAAGTTTAAAGGAAGGGATGATGTCCCGAGACATACTTTAGATCTCCCCTACCTGAAAAATTGTACAGGACACTACCCCCCCATTTTCGTGGTAAAGAACCGGTTCCTGTCACTGCTGACTATTAAAGGGCTATAGACTCTGTGAAGAACTAGTCTTTGGGGTTTGTCACCAACACCTGTGCCCCCCCAAACACATCATAAGGCTACAATTTCTACAAGCGGTGTAAATTTGCACCAACACCCCTTTTAAAAACTGTAAAATTACGTTGAATTCAAATGTTTATTTTTTTCTTTTTCTTTTTTTTTAAAAGGGAAACACCTTCATATTTCAATGTTTTTCTTTCATTAATAAATAAAAAATGTTACCTTTGTGAATTTATTTCTTTTTCTATTCATTAATTTCCTATGAGGACCCACCTTTTGTAATACTGTCTGAAGTTTTTTACAGGGCTGAGAAAACCTTCACACCCGGCACCCAGACCCTAAAACCCCTGCATCAACCTGAGCCTCCTCACCAGCACGGCCTCATACGCCAGACACTGAGCCTCGTACCCCAGGTACTGAGCCTCTCACAAGACACTAAAACCTCCTGCACCAGGTACCGAGCCTACGCACCAACACGACCCTCCTCACAGACACTAGCCCCGCCCCAACCTGAGCCTCCGCACCAGACACTGAGCCCCCTAACCAGGTATGACCTCCTGCGCCAGACACTGCGCATCCTACACCAGGTATGAGCCTCCTGCCCAGACAGTGAACCCCCTGCACCAGGATGACCCTCCTCACCAAACACTGACCCCCTCCAGACATGGCCTCCTGCACGAGACCGGGCCCTCCGCACCAACACTGAGCCTCCTGCCCAACACTGAGCCTCCTTCACCAGACATTTACCCCCTGCACCAGCACTAGCCCCCCGGCACCAGACATTAGCTCCTGCACCAGACACTGAGGCCCCCTGCAACAGGTACTGGCCTCCTCTCCAGACACGAGCCTCCTGCCCCAACCTGAGCCTCCGCCCCAGACACTGACCCCCTGCTCCAACATGAGCCTCTGCCCAGCATGAGCCTCCTGCCCAGACCTAACCCCCTTTCACCAGACATGACCTCCTGCCCCGGGGTACGAACACCCTGCACTAGACATGAGCCTCCTCACCAGGTACTGACCTCCTGCCCATACAGAGCCCCTGCACCAGACACTGAGCCCCCTTTCACCAGACCTGACCCTCCTGCACCAGACACGAGCCCCTGCAACGGGTACTGAGCCTCCTGCTCCAAATTGACCTCCTGCCCCGGACACTGACCTCATGACCAGACACTGACCCTCCTGCTCCAGCCCTGGCCCCTGCACCAAACGGGAAACCCTCCTGCACCGGGCACTGAGCTTCCTCACCAGACACTGAGCCCCCGCACCAGTAGGGCCTCCGCACCAGCACTGACCTCCGCACCAGACACTGATTCATGTGGGTTTAGATAACGTGGAGGGAAAAAATACTCACTAGGCTGTGTTGTATTTAAATTATAACCCCGGGAAGTATGGGAAGCGCCAACGACGCCCGCCTCTCTCTGCTCCCTATCTTCGATGACCCACAATGCCTACGGGGTAGGGGTTTGAAATCCTTTATGGTTACAGCAATATGATAACAGTCAAGGGTTTATACAGACGGGTTGGGTTGAGTCTCTACTGGACACGGTTATGGTAATGGTTACTAGGAACGGTACTACTATGAAGCTTCATAGTAGTACCAGCCTTTTTTTTTCAAGTTTCCCTGGCTTAGTTCGTGTGCAAAATTGCTTCAATCTCCGAGGGTTGACCCGATTTTGAAATTTAAACATCAGAAACCAGACTGTGGAAGTAAACGCTAGTCACCCTGTCTCCTGTCCACCCCTTGCTCCTCATGCGTTGATCGTTACCGTTTTTCCAGTCAGCCATTCTCTGGGTTAACCCAGTAAACCAAACCCCAGCTTTAACCCACGAGAGAGAAAAAGGTAAGCACACAAGTTCCTCTGAAGTATTGTCTTATAACGCTTTGTGCTCCCAGTTGGATGCCAGTGGATGCAAGGGGGTCTTCCCTCCCTGTGTCTATTGGGGCTTATTTAAATTAAGCCCCTTCGTGGGTATGAGGGGATGGGCCAGTGAGCCCAGCGAGGGCCACGCTCCAATCACCACCACCACCGCCACCCCTAAACCCCCCTTCCTCATTCCCCTGTGGCTTTTTCCACCCTCGTACCGGGCCTAAAATGTTTTGGCTCACAAAATTTGGGGCGAGATGTGCTGGCGCCAACGATAAAGCCGTTAGTGAGTTCACCTAGAAAGCACTTTTCTTCGACAACAGTGTGAGTGTGGGACGTCACACCCCCAGGACAACCTTCTCCTCATCACTCGTCATTCCTCTACTACTCCAGCTTTAGTGATAATTTTTGTTTAGAGACATTTTTTTGCATTTAAAGACATTGCTGTGTGAACATTTTAGGAATTTTTTTGTACTCTAACCTTGGGTTTTTGTGTAGACTCAGTGTTTTTTGATTTATTTTTCAAAATATTTTTTCGTGTTTTTTATTTTTCTTTTATTTTTTTTGTGTTTTTTTAAGCACTCCTGCGAGAATTTTGGTTGACCCCAAAATGAGCTCCTGCCCAAAACACTGAGCCTCCTGCCCAACTGACCCCCTTCCAGACACTGAGCCCCTGCACCAGCACGACCTCCTGCACCAGCCTCCCCGGGACCAGCACTGAGCCCCCTCACCACTGGCCCCCTCCCCAAAACTTTCCCCCTTTCCACCTACCTTCCCCCAAACAACTTGAAAACTTTGGCCCCCCCCCCTTTTTTTTGACTTAAGGCAACTTGAATTTTTTAGGGAAAACATATTCAGGTTTAACTTTTGAAATCTTTTTGGGGCCTTTTCGGGGAGAACCTATGTTATTTTTTCCTTTTCCCCCCGGGGGGGGGGGGGTGTTTTTCGTAAATAGTCTTCCTTTTGGTTCAAAACCCTAAAAAACCCAAAGGGAGGGTCAGATCCCTCCAATAAAGGGAAAAGGTCCCTTTCCTTGGTCGAACCCCCCCCACCCCCCCCTTAAGGGGGTTAAATTTTTATGCCCTGGCCTTTTAAAAACCTCCCTGCAAAACTTTTTCTTACCCCTTTAAGGTCCTTTCCAAAGTTCTGGGTGAGTTTTCCTCCTGCCCTTTTTTATGACCATTAAGTTTTTAAACCCCTTTCCCTTTTGATCCCCCCTTTTTAAACCGTCCCACACTTTTTGTCAATTCCCTCAGTATTTTTAATTCGTAATTATGTCCCCCTATTTCCCCCTTCCCCCACGTTGTCAGGCAAGCTCCCATAACCTCTCCTTGTAGGACATGCCCCTTTGCTTCGGTTTTGGCGTTGGGAAAAACCTTTTCACTTTCTCAATTTCTTAAAGGTTTTTTTCCAGGGTGGGCTCCTATGGAAAGCTGCTACTCATATGGCCTGACGTAAACCGTGTCGTGCCTAAAAAATTTTAACTTTCAGGGGCCCACCAATTATGGGGGGAAAAATTTTTTGGCAACAATTTGTTTATGGGCCCCCCCGAATTCTGTATTTGTCCACCCCCATGATCCTTTTCTTTGTTTTTTAACCCTTTACCCCCGGGTTTACCCTTGCGTTCCTGTCCTTTTCACAACTTTTTCCCCACTTTTTTTTCTAAGTTTCATTTTCCGGTTCCCTTCTAGTAAAAATCTTCTCATCCATTCATTCCCCCTTAAGTTAAACTGTGGAAAAAACTTTCGTACACCTTCGTTTTCCACACATTACGAAACAGATGGCCCGACTCCCTTTTACCCCCCCCAAACTCAAGCTTCAATTCCGTTCCAAAACCCGTTTTTCCTTTCCAACAATATTCGTACTTTTTCCCCCATCCTTTTCCAAATATTTGTTTCAATCTTCTTGTGGTCTCTCAAAACCTTTTTTTAATCCCTAGAACTCTAATCCCACCTTTTTCCTTTTTTGCGTCTTTCTTTTTACCTTTTTCAAATTTACATGTCAGGAATTTTAAAATTTTTGTTTTCAACCTTCTGCCCCCTTTTTTTTAAAATTGGTAATTTAATCTTTTACCCCTTAGGGTTTCACTTTTCAAAGTTTTTTTTTGTTTTGGCAACAACCTTTTTGTTCCCCCTCTTGCTGGAGGTTACTTTGGTTTCCCCTTTAGGGGGATTCTTCCCCTTTTGTTTCTTAACCCCCCTTCTTTTGGCCCGATTACATTCGGGGGGGTTACACCCCGTTTTGCTGGAAAAATTTGTCAATGGGGTTTTTTTTCCCCCTTTGTAAAGGGGTTCCTCCCAATTTCCCCTTTTTCCTTAAAACCTTACCCCCCTTTTAATTCCCGTCGAAAGTTTTAACCAAGGGGGGAAAAATTTTTTTTTTAATTTGTTTTCATTTTTATTTCATTATCTGGCTTTGTAATTTCCATTATTCTAAAAAAAAAAAACCTGGGTGGGGTTGAAAAAGCTGGTCTCAAAAAAAAAACCTCTCAAATTTTTTTTTCCGTTATTCATTTCTTCATTATTTCATTTCGGGTTTGTCACCTCCTATTTATCCCTTCTTCTATACTTTCCCCTGCACACCCTTTTGGTTCCCCAACCTTTTTAAAACCCTGGGAAGGTCTTTCCTTTTCGTTCTCCTTGGTAACTTTTACTAATCCGAAATTTTTGGCACGTGTTCCTTTTTTCCTTTTTTCCTTTTACCATTCCCATGCAAATAAAAGAATTCACTTCTGTTTTCCCCCTTTTTTAATTTGGAATTTTTTCGTTCAAACCCCCCTTTTTTAAATCTACTTGTTTCAAATGAAACCCCTTTTCCACCCTTCCCTTTTTTTTGAAATTTTCCCAAAGGGTTAACCTAAAAAAAACATGGGCCCCTTCTGGTTATGCCCTCTCTTTTGTTCTATGGAAAAATTTTCAGTACTCTCCCCCTTGCACTCCTATCTGTTTCCCCCAAAGGGTTATTTCTTTATCAATCTCCTTACTAAATCCCCATGGTAACTTATTGTTTTTTTTGGCCCTTTTTTTTCCTCCATTTCCGCCTTCCTTTTTTTTGTTATGTTTTTTGGGGTCCCTGTTTTGTCTTTTTATTCCTTTTTCTTATTTTTACCACCTTTAAATTTCCTACTTGAAACATAGTACTCCCCTGCTGTTCCCCCTTGTTTAAAAATTATTTTTAAGAGGAATTCCCCCCCCTTGTTTCCCCTTTTTTTATGGGTTTTTGGGGTTTTTGGTTGTGTTTGTTAAAAGTGTTCTGTTTTTGATATCTGTTTTATTTTTTTAAAAATTTTTTTAAACTCTTTTAAATCTCTGCAAAACAGTTTCAATCTCTTCCCCTTTTGCCTTTTTTTGGGGAAAAATCTTAAGGGTTTTTGGGGAATTTTGTTTAACTTAAATATTAAGGAATGGAAAAATTTTCAAAAATTTGGTTTTTGGGGTTGTTCATTTTTTATTACGTTTTTAAATTTAAAAAAAGGTCTCTTTTTTGGGAGTTTTGAAACTTAATTTTAAAATTTTCTTTCCTAATCAAAATCTTTCTTAATTAGGAAAATACTATAAAGGGGATCATGAGTGACAGATGTATTGTTTTAGATGACTGCTGTGAATTATTACAGTGCAACTGCATACTCCTTTTTCTTCACCTATTTGTGGTTGATTGCTTCATTTCTCATTTCATAACCCCGTTTCTCAATCGCATTTGACCGTCATTAGTGGTTTCTTGCCTTTTGTAATATGTTGTAGCCAATCCTTAAACTTCATTGAGTTTGCGTCCGTAACTTCATCTAATTCATTTCATATAATTTACGGGTAATTAGTATCTGACTGAAATGTGTTCCTCTGTGGTCATGGTCGTCATAATTCATAATACAAATATTCTATTTCCCAGTTGTCCTGTCATCCTCTGAAAATAATGTCTTATCTTAATCCACTTTTCCTCCAAAGTCGTTTGGGTTCACTTTATTCAGCCTGTCTTCACTGTGTGTTTTTCTGGAAACTATAGAAGGAAATGAAGAATAGTCTGCGTCACGAAATTTGGGATACGTTGGGTAGTTATTATATTCAGTGGATGTTCCATTAAAGTCACGGTTAATAACACAACAAACAAATGCCTCATAGACCAGAGTAGAAATTTCCAACTAATTTTAGGTAACTAATAATGAATATCTTGGTTAAAATTATTTGTTAGCTCTTCTTTTCAATATGCACCTACGTGTCACAACAGGTTCCAACAGGCTTGTGGCAGTGTTTCGTAAACTCTATACCTTCATTTTGTTCCACACATAGATGTTTCACTACCTTCCATTATTGTTCCAGCAGTCATAGAAGGTGGTTCCGCTGTACAAGTTTATATTTTGAGGTGAAAGGCAGGTGATTTTCTTAGCCAAACACTTTTTAAACTTATAATAAATATTCACTGAACAAGCTGTTGATATGCATGTGAGGCATATTATATTTTATTTTCCTACTGAATGATATAAATACTTCTGCTTAGCTGTCATGCTATGTATTATAATGATAAATTAATGAATAAATTTTCTGTTTATCTTCTAATTGTTTGTTGGTTTCTTCTTTCAGATGCCTCGTATTTGCGTGAATAGTGTAGACAACTGCTACATTTATGGTGAGGTGACCTTTGCATCACAGAAGCTCCGTATTACTGCTATGGTTAGAAAGGCATATCATCTATATTTTGGATGCAAGATTGGTGACCAGGATAAGAACTGGGGTCCACTCATATGATGCAACAATGGTTGAACAGGAAGAGGAAAGGAATGCTTTTAACTGTGCTAGTGACATGGCGGGAGCCAACAGACCATACAATCGTTATTTCTGCATGGTACCTCCAGTGCAAAATGGGCTTGTCAAAGAAAAACAAGGGAGTCCACTGAATATCCAAACATTCCATCAGCTATCCGCCAGTTCCACATGGATAAAGTCTACCTGCTCCTGATGCATTAACTTCGGTATCCTACGAGCCAGATGAAGAAAGTGGTGAGGAAGAAGAGAAGGATGACAGTGTTGGATTACAGAGTGATCGAAACTTTGATGAAGCACACTACTGTAGACCACATCACTTCCTGTGGGCTATGCAGCACATATGGAAGAACTTTATGAGAATATACAGCAAATGTTGCAATACATGAAATATAATGACCATCAATGGCAGCTCTGTGGTGACTTAAAGGCTGCTGCTCTTGTGATGAGCTTTCAGTACGGATACGCCAAGTACTGCTGCTTTCTATGTGAATGGGACTGCTGTGCAAGAGGTTCCCACTACATCAGGAGAGACTAGCCACATCGTCAATCATTGGAGCCTGAGATGAAAAATGTTCATCATCCACCTTTCATTGAACCATACAAAATTTTGCTACCACCACTACACATAAAACTGGGGCTCATGCAAACTTTGTAAAAGCTACGGACAAATCCAGTCAGGGATTCAAGTATTTAACATCAAAATTCCCCTCACTGAGCGACGCTAAGATAAGAGAGGGAGTCTTCAGTGGTCCTCAGATTCGAGAGCTTCTTAAAGATGGTGACTGTGAATCAGACCTTCATGGGGAGGAGAAAGCTGCTTGGGAAGCATTCAAGTTAGTGGCGAAGGGATTTCTCGGAAACAGAAAGGAAGGCAACTATGAAGAATTAGTGGAAAACCTCATCAAGGCTTACAAGAACATGGGATGTAACATGTCACTTAAAATCCACTTTTTGGACTCACATGTAGACTTTTTTTCCAGCGAACTGTGGGGCAGTTAGTGACGAACATGGTGAAAGGTTTCACCAAGATATTTCAACATTGGAAAAATGATACCAGGGCAAATGGGGCACAAGAACGCTTGCAGACTATTGCTGGACATTGGCAAGAGATGATTCTTCAGCCCACTATAAGTGTCAAGAAAAAAAGGCAGAGAGTAGGTACGGATTAGAGTTTAAAAAATACTGACACATATTGTACGTTATAATAAAATAATCAAATATTACATGTCTCGTATCTTTAAACCTATAGCCAATAAGCATTTTTCAAGGTGATATTTGGGATTCTTACTAAAATAATAAAAATTAACAATTCAAAGAAGTACACAACTTTTAAAAAATTTGTTATTCACCCTGCAAAGCACTGTTAATTGACTCGACTCCTGCAACCAAAATTAGGGAGTACAAAATTCTTTTTTCCCCAACAAAACATTACAAAAACTATTATAAAAAACCCTTTGCTTCGGGGCCCCTTACGGGGTCGGTGCAAGTTTAGAGCCTTCGCGGGATCCATAATTGAACCTTCTTTAACAAGAATATGATAAAAGTGTGCAATAATTTTGATGTAATCGAATGGAGACCCGACGTATGATCGGTCTGCAAAATTAGCGATTATTCACAAAAATTTAAACCCTCACTAGCGGATCAAGTGGTCCGGCGCTTCGAGGGTTCGGAACAGTGATTTGAATCTTGAGATCATTAGTTTTGCATGACCGTCACTTGTCCAGTTTTTGGCCCACACCGCCGCCCCATATTTTTCAGTCTGCCCACTGATTACAGTTGTTGGTGCTGCTTATTATTTTGGGGTTACTGAAATTTTACCATTAAATATTCCTCAGAAGGATCAGCAACTATGTAGTTACAGGCCCAAGTTTTATGTTCTGTATGTACTTAACGCGGGTAAGAATTTAAACCCTTGAAATATATGATCAGATTGGCTGAGCAGGGGTTCTAACCCACGGGGGGAATTCTTCCCTTGGGGGGAATTTTAGGCTTTTCAGAGGGAAAAGGCCACTACTCAACAAAGTGTGATATAGATGAGTGATTGAGAGAACGACAAGTGATAAATTAGACACTTTGCAACTTTTGGGAAAACTTTTCGCAACAGTGGCTTCATCAGCCCAAAAACAAAGGAGAATGGAAAGCATAAGAATTTTAGGTAAATAGTCCCTCACCCTTGAGTCGATGTGATAAATCCATAAGGGAATACACAGCATGGGTTCGAGCCTTGGCTAGTACAGTGTTGTTATTGATCAATAAACTCGTTCGTGGTCAATTAATAAAAAATAGCCGTTGTACTAGTAAAACCAAAAGGGATATAAGGGAAATTATCTGGGCATCCACACCATGTGTGACCCTGGGGAGCGAGTACAAAATCCAGTTCCGCTAGAGTGTTTTCTCTTAAGGATCGTATGTCCAGTAGATTAGGGGTCATGTGTTTTGTGTTTTCGCCCCCCATGAGGCAGGCCAAAGAAAATGGGGTTTGGTCTTGGCTAGTGCAGTGTTGTTATTGAAAAATAATATATATATATATATATAATTATATATATATTAAAATTATAAAATAATAATATAATATTTATATATATATATATATATAATATGTGCAATAAAAATCCGTAAACAGGTGATTTCAAAATAGCAAAACAACCACTCTAAAGAAAAGAAATTCCAAGCGCTTTCGTGACTATCACATTTTCAAGGAAAAATGAAAGTAAGTATGTATGTATGTATAATGTTCGCCAAAACCATAGTCTGGCCGGGTCCAATCTTGCGATGACCGTCTCTGGCTCTGTGGAGGGAAAAGGTTTCCACAAAAGATGCACGCATGCCGCCAACGCCCCTCTGGTCAGTTAATGGTGCATCTCATAAGCGACACCATATGTAATATGGGCACTAGCGAGGAGGGGGATATGTCATTATTCAGGTAAAGTTGTTGGTTCTTGACCCAGGTCACGATGGGCCGCAGTCATCTCTGGGTTTTTCTTGGGGGGGGAATATCCCCCAGTTGCCTGCGGAGTGTCCAGTAGCTTCGCACTCTAGAAGTGTGTGTTAGGGGCCCCTGGGCAACGTGCTGACAGTACTGGCACATCTCCCCTCAGCCTTGTTACCTCTCTTGGGGTGGGAAAGCCCAAAAGAAAACCGATGGATGGCGGTACACTGCCTCTGGACCGCTTCTATCATAGGAGGGGGTTTCCCGAGTTGCTCGGTACCACTGTTGAGGGGGATACCTAAACCCCCCCCATAAGTTTCGTGGGTCTGGCAGCCACCATTTTGGGCCCGTCGTAGGCTGATTGGGGGCAGTAATCCCAAATGTGGATAGTCGTTGCTGCCCTTTGGGTGCTCATCTGCCCCTCATTTCCCCGGATGCCAGCATGGCGGGGGTCCAGTTAATGTCGATTTTACCCTGAACTTCTAAGGCTGTCATTATGCTCAGGTCGATGTGGAGGGCCCCT
>NW_026508933.1:0-14457 GCF_026875155.1 Cherax quadricarinatus
AAGGAGGGACTATGACGGGGAGCGGTGCTACCGAATTTTCGACAGGAGCAATATTCCCTTTTGCACCGGCCAGTTAATTTTTTTCCACCAGCCAACTTGGCCCTTTTAAAACCACGATAAAGCACTCACAAATTTTTCATAAGTCAAGCCTCGAGACAAGAAGTCAGCCGGATTCCCCGTCACCAGGAATGTGATTAAAGGTTAACATATGCTGCCCCAAACCTGTTATATTTCTCCTGCATTTGATTGATTTCAGCGACTCTGTTTTGTACACACAATCTTACTGTTACCATTACGAATCCATTGTAAGGATACTTCGTTATCAACCAAATTACGGTGTCGCTGATATTTATCTCTCGCAATTTATTTCTTATATAATTGGCTAATTTTTGACACCTACATAAATGGCCGTTAATTCCAACTGGGGTAAGGTACTGATTTGATTGGAGCCCCTTAGCCTTAGACATAACAAGAGAAATGGCACTTTTACATTAAAGGGTAAGCGACTGCTCCATATGCTAATTTCGAAGCATCGCAAAAAATGTGGATACATTTTCTCCATCTTGACTGGCCACATTACGTGGGAACTCCCACATTGGTAATTTTAATATTCACCTATTAGTTCTTCCCACCTTTCAACAAATTCCTCGGGTAGGGTTTCATCCCAAGCACACTTAAGCTTCCATGCTTCTTGTATCAACAATTTTCCTCTTATGGTAAAGTGGGGACACAAAGGGCCTAGTGGATCGAAGCATTTTGAAACTTCCGCAAGTAAGACTCTCTTGGTTAATTTATTGGGCATGCTGTAGTTATTAAACTTTAACGATTAACAAGTCTCTCTCTGTGTCCCAAGTCAGTCCCAGCACATTACTATATTTAGACACCTATTGGAAAGTAAACTGTAATTACACAACAACACAAGCCAGCACTATCCTAAACAATGCTAAAAGTCGATTATCAGTACTTAACTACAACATCAGGTCCTTAAGCAAACATTATGATGACCCCCTGGCACTCCTTGACTTACTAAAGAACCCTCTCCTGCATTATTCTTACTGAGACCTGGCTTAAGCAGGACACAATAGATATCTACCCTCTACCAGGATACACAGCAGTTCACAACTGAGACCAAACCAAGTTGGGGGTGGTATTGCCCAAACTATTACTCTAACCAATTATCTTGTATTAGCACCACTTGCTTTAGTGATGAATATGGGAATACATTTTTTGCTAATTTTACTGTAAAAAGCCTTAAGACACCTATAACAATCGGTGCCATTTACCGGATACCTCACACAAACATCCCAAATTTCAGTGAGAAGTTAAAGTCACTAATAAACAAACAGACAAATGAATAAGCACCACCTTCTCTTAGCTGGAGACTTCAACATCAACCTTGGCCCTTTCTAGATGATCAGCCTGTAATGATTTCATCAACAATATGAAACAACACACTTCTCATACCAACAATAACTAAACCAACCAGGCTCACTGAGACAAGTGCAACCATAATAGACCACATATGGACCAATATACAGCCCCCCTTAAATCAGGGATAATCACAGATAGCACTACAGACCACTACCCCACCTTCCCCCCTGACAAACATTAGTAAACCACCACTTGGGAACAAAAAAAGTCTCATTTAGACTCCATGACGAGGCCTCAATAAGGAAGTTCACAGCTGACCTAGAGAGATGTTGACTGGCCTACAGAATTCTCCAAGGCCAATGGGATTGATGACTGGACAGACATTTTTCTTAACAAATACTTAGACTATACAAAAACATTTTCCATAAAGCGAAACCCCGATCACAAACAAACGGCTTGGTTGCCCATGGTAACCGCACCATTCTAAAAACCATTGAAAAGAAACACCAATATGAAAAGAAATAAGGCGGGGGCTTAATACCAAAGATATTCAAAAAACACTATTCATCAGTTCTCCCCAAAGAAAAAAAAAGCCAAACAACTATTACTCCAGTAGATTCGCGACCTAGAGGAGATTAAAAAAGACCTGGAAAACACTCTCTCAGATTCTAGGGACCCACAAACTGAAAAAAAAAAAAAAAAGAATATTGTCTAATAAAAACCCAATGAAACAAAACTCATCCCCTGACACAGCTAACAAATAAAAGACTTCTTCTCAAAATAGGGTCTAATCTCGCCAATAAAAATCCCACATACCAATGCCCCTACGGGATACCTAATGGGAATTTCCCAATTCCTTCTATCTTTCACCCAAATGAGCCCCGGAAGTCACCGGATTATAAAAATCATTAAAAACAAAATCAGGGATCTGTTAATGTCGCACCATTACTGTTCAAGCGAGCGGCCCCCTATCCTTTCTATGCTGTTTTATTTCTTTTTAACAAGCACTAGAAAAACCCTTCCCCCAAACTACTCAAGATTGGGAAGGGTTCACCAATACATAAAGGTGGTGACCCACGACTTTAAAAAACTATAGGCCAATATCAAAATTACCTTTTCTATCCCCAAAAACTTTGGAAAATCATGCCCCAGGAGAAATATATTATTTATAAAAGCACAAAAATACTCAACCCCTTCCAATTTGGATTCGGAAAAATAAAAGCACAGATGCAATCATAAAAATGCTGATCTGTTTTACCAGCATGGAAAAAATGGAAAACCCGCTAGGAATTTTTGTTGCCTAAGAAAAGCTTTTGACCAGTAGCCCCGCTCCTACCCCACAAATTTGCCATTACAGTAAAGGGCCATGGCTTCCCATATTTCAAATCTTACCTTACTTAGGTATCAGTATGTACCTTTAAAGACACAGCTAAACAACACGGCCACTTGATACTGGGTTTCTGCAGGGAAGTGTCCTTGGGCCCCCCTGTTTTCCCTCATGTACATCAATGATCTTCCAAACGTATCCCAACACCTGAAACCCATTTTTTTGTGAACACGACTTATGTCCCTCTCACCCTAATCTTCCCACCCCAACACCATTGTTAAGAGGAGCTGATAAAAAATATCGACTTGGAGCAGCCAAAAAATTATACTTAACAGACAAAACCTACTATATTATGTTTGGTAGCGGCAGGAGATGAAAAAAATTTAACATTAAGATAGACAACACTCAAATTTACCGACATAATGAGGGCAAATTCCTAGGCCTATCCCTTGAAAAACAACAGAATTTCAGCACCCATATCCTGGAGTTTACCTGGAGAGGGGTTCGGGGGTCAAAGCCCCCCGGGCCCGGTCGTGACCAGGCCTCCTGGTGGACAGCCCCCGTCAACCAGGCTGTTGTGCTGGCTGCACGCAAACCAACGTACGAGCCACAGCCCGGCTGGGTCAGGAACTGACTTTAGGTGCTTGTCCTGCAGCTTGAAGATGAGGGGGTTTTTGGTAATCCCCCCCTTTTGTTTCTGGGAGGCGTTTTAACAGTCTCGGGCCCCTGAACTTATTGTATTCTCTTAAAAGTGCTAGTAACCCCTGCTTTTCTTGGGGGGATGGTGCATCGTTTTTGCCCAAATCTTTTGCTTTCGTAGTGATGATTTTTTGTGTGCAAGTTCGGGACTATCCCCCTAGGATTTTCCAGGTGTTAAAATCATGTATTCTCCCCCCTCTTCCAGGGAAACAGGTTTAGAAACCTCAAGCGCTCCCGTAATTGAGGTGTTTTATCTCCGTTATGCGCGCCGTGAAAAAAATTTCTCGTACATTTTCTAGGTCGGCAAAATTTTACCCCCGCCTTGAAAGGTGCTGTTAGAGTGCAGCAATATTCCCCGCCCAGATAGAACAAGTGACCCGAAGATGTCACAGGGCTGGCCTCCCTTTTTTGAAGGTTCTCATTATCCATCCGTCTTTTTTTTGCAGATGCGATTTATACAAAAGTTTTGGTCCTTTTAAGGTGGGTCCCCGACATAATCACTCCCAGGTCTTTGAGTTTGGGGTTTCGCTCTATTTTGTGGCCAGAATTTGTTTTGTACTCTGATGAAGATTTAATTTCCTCATGTTTACCATATCTGAGTAATTGAAATTTTTCATCGTTGAACTTCATATTGTTTTCCGCAGCCCACTGAAAGATTTGGTTGATTCCGCCTGGGCCTTGCAGTGTCTGCAAAGGAAGACACTGTCATGCAGATTTTGGGTGTCATCTGCAAAGGAAGACACAGTGCTGTGGCTGACATCCTTGTCTATGTCGGAAAATGAGGATGAGGAAAAAGATGGGAGCTAGTACTGTGCCCTTTTGGAACAGAGCTTTTCACCGTAGCTGCCTCGACTTTAAATCTGTTGACGACTACTCTCTGTGTTCTGTTAGTGAGGAAATTATGGATCCATCGACCCACTTTTCCTGTTATTCCTTTAGGGACGCATTTTGTGCGCTATTACGCCATGGTCACACTTGTCTAAGGCTTTTTCAAAGTCTGTATATATTACATCTGCATTCTTTTTGTCTTCTAGTGCATTTAGGACCTTGTCGTGTGATCCAATAGTTTGAGACAACAGGGGGCGGGCCTGTTCTTAAAACCCCTGTTGCCCTGGGTTGTGTAACTGATGGGTTTCTAGATGGGTGGTGATCTTGCTTCTTTTGGACCCTTTCAAAGATTTTTATGATATGGGATGTTAGTGCTATTGGTCTGTAGTTCTTTGCTATTGACTTTACTGCCCCTTTTGTGGAGTGGGGCTATGTCTGTTTGTTTTTTTGAACTGGGGACGACCCCCGTGTCCATGCTCCCTCTCCATAGGATGGAAAAGGCTCGGTGATAGGGGCTTTTTGCATTTTCTTGATGAACACAGAGTTCCATGAGTCTGGCCCTGGGGCAGAGTGCATGGGCATGTCATTTATCGCCTGTTCGAAGTCATTTGGCGTCAGGATAACATCGGATAGGCTTGTGTTTAATCAAATTTTTGTGGCTCTCTCATAAAAAATTCATTTTGATCTTCGACTCTCAGTCTGGTTAGCGGCTTGCTAAAAACTGAGTCATATTGGGACTTGAGTAGCTCACTCATTTCCTTGCTGTCATCTGTGTAGGACCCATCTTGTTTAAGTAGGGCCCAATATGGACGTTGTTCTCGATTTTGATTTGGCATAGGAGAAGAAATACTTTGGTTTCTTTCGATTTCATTTATGGCTTTTATTTTCTTCCCGCGATTCCTGACTCCTAAAGGATTCTTTTAGCTTAAGTTCGATGCTTGCTATTTCTCTGACCAGTGTCTCCCTACGCATTTCAGATATATTGACCTCTTTTAGCCGCTCTGTTATTCTTTTCCGTCGCCTGTAAAGGGAGCGCCTGTCTTTTTCTTTTTACATCTACTCCTCCTTTTTCTTAGAGGAATAAGCCTTGTGCATACATCGAGTGCCACCGAGTTAATCTGTTCTAGGCATAAGTTGGGGTCTGTGTTGCTTAGTGTATCTTCCCAGCTTAATCGGTTAGGATTTGGGTTTTTACTTGGCCCCCACTTTATGTTTTTGTTATTGAAGTTGAATTTGGTGAATGCTCCCTCGTGACTAGTCTCATTTTGTGGGTCTGGGGGCTCCACGCATACATGTCTGAACCTCAATTATGTTGTGATCTGAGTATATTGTTTTGATATGGTTGACATTTCTTATCAGATCATCATTGTTAGTGAAGATGAGGTCTAGTTTTATTCTCCAGTCTAGTAGGCTCTATTATTTGCTGGTTTAAATTGAATTTTGTGCAGAGATTTAAAAGCTCGTGTGGAGTGTGAGTTTTCATCAGAGCTCCCTCCTGTGTTATTACTGCAACAATATTATTTGCTATATTCCTCCATTTTAGGTGCCTTAAGTTGAAATTCCCCAGGAGCAAGATGTTGGTGCAGGAAAGCTGGAAGATTTTCCAGACAGTGGTCAATTTTTAACAGCTGTTCCTGGAATTGCTGGGATGTTGCATCCGGAGGCTTGTAGACTACCAAAATGACTAGGTTTTGGTTCTCGACCTTTACTGCTAAAACTTCCACTACATCATTTGAGGCATTAAGCAGTTCTGTGCCCAAAAAAGTGACTCTGCCAATGTACAGGCCAACCCCTCCCTTTTGCCTGTTCACTCTGTCACATCTGTATAGGTTGTAACCTGGGATCCATATTTCGTTGTCCAAGTGATCCTTTATGTGGGTCTCAGTGAAAGCCGCGAACATTGCCTTTGCCTCTGCAAGCAGTCCACGGATGAAAGGTATTTTGTTGTTTGTTGCTGGGGTTTAGACCCTGTATATTTGCAAAGAAGAATGTTATCGGACTGGTGGTATTGTTGGTACTGGGGGGGGGATTTTTTTTTTCCCGGGATTAGTATCTGTATCTGTTGGTTTGGAGTGGAGGCCATCGACTATGGTTCCACTCCAGGAATGACTGGATTTGGTGTACGATTTCTGCCATTTCCTGCCAGTTTTTTTTTCCTTCCTGGCACTAAGAAACCCTCCCTCTTGAGGGGGCTGAGGCTACCCAGGTTTTTCCCATGGCCTGGATGTTTTGTATCTTTTTGTCCCCTTTAGATGGTATGCCTGGCAATTTAAGTTATAGCACGTCTTTCCTGTACTGAAGAGGTACACATTTCAGGGTGAAAAAGCTTACAGGAAGGGAGTTTGCATTTTTCCCGTTGTCATATGGGCATGGCATTTTCTAGGGTGGTCAAGTTGCATGTCCCCTCTGTTTTTCCAGATTTCCCATGCCAGCAGATACCAAGTGCATAGTATGTGCACAGGCTTGGTTTCCGCTTGCCTTGGGTTTCTGTGACTGTATTCCCTGTTGGTGCATGTTTCCCTGTCTTACTTCTATCATCCCTAGCACCAACAATGGAGCTCCCACCAGTTGTTTTTGGTAATTTATCCTCAGTATTGCTATTGGAGTCCTCTTGTTTGCTATTTCCTGCGGTATTTCTAGTTTGCAATATTGGTTTTATCTTATCTTTGACTACACTTGTTTCCCTACTATGGCTCCTGTCCCCAAAAAAGTATCCAAAACGGTTGGGATCCTCTCCAAGATGCGATACTACGTGCTGCAGAATGCCCTTCTCACACTATACCACTCACTTATTTATCCATACCTCACCTATGCTATTTGTGCTTGGGGATCAACTGCAGCAACACACCTAAAGCCAATAATAACCCAACAAAAAGCTGCAGTAAGAATAATCACTAAATCCCATCCCTGGCAACACCCCCCCCCACTCTTCATAGATCTAAACTTACTCCCTGTTCAGTACATCCACACTTACTACTGTTTCAATCTACATCTACAGGACCTTAAACTCCAATATCAACCTTGACCTAAAACGCTTTCTTGATAGTTGTGACCGAACCCACAGGCATAACACAAGACACAAACATCTCTACCACATTCCCCATGTCCGACTAAACCTTTACAAAAATTCAATGTATGTCAAAGGCCCTAAAATCTGGAACACCCTACCTGAGAACTCTAGAACTGCAGACACATTCATCACCTTCAAAACTACCATTAGAAAACATCTTATCTCCCTGATACACCCCATCAACTAACTACACGAATACCACCTGGTGGTTCGCACTTACACTCACTCACCCATTTGACCATAAACAGAAATATTAATCTCAATCTTAAAATAATGAATCCTATATACTCCAATACTGAAACTATGTACTGTGCCAAAACAAAAGCATTCACATTGCTAAACTCACAAACTAGTATTTAGTCACTTAGCCATAATACCAACTTACCTCATAATTTGTAATATTTAAAATAAAGAATTAAACTAAGTCTGCCCGAAATGCCTAGCCATGCTAGGCGTTCTAGTGGTACACTCTGTAATCATTATTTAACTACATGTAAACCACACAACAACCAAATTCTGTAAATTCAACATTGTAATCTTTATAGAGAATGAACTTTGAATTTGAATTTGAATTTGAATTCAACTCCAGGGTTGTCTTTATTTATTTGAGCCCTTAAACTGGACGAATTACTGTTCCATTCCCTCAGGGGCATATTTGCACCTTGCATTATTTCATTAGCCCCTTCATATTTGCTCATTAGTTCCTCTTCAGTAGACGTCACCCCCAGGAAATTGTCCACTCAGTGGACCACCCGTACGCTTAAGGTGTGCATTTATCATTGCCTGGAGTAGGAACGGACTGGAGGTAGCACCAAACAATACACTCCTGAAGCGAAAAGTCTTCAGGGGACTAAGTGGGTCATTAGGATTCTCGGGCCATAAGAACCTAGTGCAATCCCGGTCAGCCTCCTGCAGACCCACTCTCAGGAAAGCTTTAATTATGTCCGCCGTAAAGGCATAATTCTTTACCCTGAAGTTTAATAATATGCCTCCCAGTTTTTCCGTCAACGACGGACCTGTCATCAAACAGTCATTCAAACTAGGTACATTTTTGTTACTCCTGGCACTACAATTAAACACAATCCTCAGAGGAGTGGTCTTAGAATCCTTCTTCACTCCGTGATGTGGCAAATAGTGACCATAAATCTGGGCTTGCTCAGGAGGTACCTCCTCTATGAATTTATTATTTAACTGCTCATTAATTATATCATCGTAAGCAGTCAACAGCTCTGGTGTCTTGCTCAGTTCGTGAAGCTGAGCCTTTAATTGTCCATACGCCATCCGGTAATTAGTTGGTAGGTCTGGATGGTTCAGCTTCCACGGAAGTCTCACCCAGTATTGTCCAGATTCAAATTTAACATCCTTCTGGTATTGTTCTTGAGTCTTCTGGCAGGGCTGCATCTGCTCTTGTTGCCACCTCCCTAGTTAAGAACGATAATAAATTTGTTGAGTTAGGCATAAAATTAACAACTGGGCGTCTACACTGCAAACTGAATTGTTTGCAATCCTAATGGCGCTAAAGCTAACCTATGACACGAGCTTGACTCTGTCATCATTATAGATTCTATGTCATCATTGAAGGCTCTTGACTCATATAATGACTCCAACAACATGCTCATTGGGGAAGCCAGGTATAAATACTCAAAAATTAGGGACAAAGGAATTAATGTACAATTGCTATGGATCCCATCACACATTGGATTACTCCTTCATGATAAAGTTGATATGTTAGCCAAGAGAGTACCCAGAAGGAGAATGTAGAATATAACTTTGGTATAACTGTGTCTAGCATTAGGAATAATATTAGGAGAGAAGTAAATAATGAAAATGATTGTTATAGGAATGCAGTTAGAAGCCTGAGTAGATCTATAACCCACTATGATAACATGAACGTAGATAAGTATGTTTATGGAGCAACTTGCAATGTGAACAGACTGACTGATGTTGTAGTGGCCAGGCTTAGGCTTGGTTACAGTACTTCTGGCAGTTTGGGAGACACACAGATGATGATCAAACTAAATGTAAATTATGTGATCAGGCATATGGTCACTCTCTTGAACACTATGTGCTTAATTGTCCACTCATTGAGGAATACAGAGACAGACAGTATAATAACCTATGTGACATGTCAAGATATCTTATTAATGAAAATAAGATACCAGATATACTAAGCAAATTTCCTAAATTTGCTTGTAACAGATAAGTGAACTATAGATATGTAGATATAAATCCATATGTATTCCTGTTAACCCTTTGGGGCCTAGTTCCTAGGCCTTTTGTGTATCCATATGCTCTCGCGCTACCGTCCACAGGAAGGATATGGGGTGCACAATAAACTAGCCACTTCGGTGGCAAAATCTAAATCTAATCTTGAGTAAAGGAATCATCAGGACTTTCTTCATTTACATTGATCCCTATGCTGTCCAATTCCCATAATTTATACACAGGTTCAACTTCATCCTCTATTGAAGTATATTTATACTGGGATGATATTTCATGAGTAAGACACACCGTAACTGTATTTATGGCTTCCTCCAGTCATTCATTATCAGTACGAGGAAGCCTGCCATACATCACGTGACCTCCTGCAGTCCTTAGAAGGGTGACTCCGCATTTCTTGTCATACCCTTTACAAAGGTGGCATAATGGTCACTACCTATCAAAATATCTATTGGCCCCACAGAATCATTATTTACACCAGAAGGTGCCAAATTTACCTTACCTGAAAGCCTTTCAGTAGCGTTACCAAGCCCTATTGTAGATATTTTCTCTGGGAGCCTATCTACAATTACGGCATTAATACGTTTTCTCTCATTGCCCAGCCTGACAGTTACATAAACAGTGTCGTATGACTGGGCCTTCCTATTCGAGAGAAAGCCAGATAACTTGAGTATAGCAGGATCTCCCATTTGTACCTTCATCCCATTAAGGCAATTACGTTTTATGAAGGTACGTTGTGATCCCTGATCCAGTAATGCTGTTACAGTTTTGGATTTACGCCGTTTATCATTAATCACCACATCCAACACAGGTAAAGCTACCTCAGCTAGGCCATCATTACCGACATTAGCTGCAATCTTTACGTTGGCTACTGTTGTGTCCGGGTTATTATCACTATCAGTACTATTGTCACCATTATTACGATTAGATCCGCCCTTACACATAGCTATGTGGTGTCTTCCCTTGTTACACTGATAACAATGGTGCAAGTTAGCACGGCAATCCCTTACATTATGATTTCCTAGACACCTGATACATCTAGCAAGCTCTTCCAATCTTTCCACTTTAACATCCCATGAATTATAGGCATTACAGTTCTTAGAGAAATGAGTACCGTTGCAGAAGATACAATCTCTCCTTTCTTTGCCTGACCTCTTATCAACTGGGCTACCCTTATTGTGGTACTTCCTCCTCTTGCTTTGATGTGGAGAACCACTATTACTGCCCCCTGTCACTTGATATGTGCCCACGTAACCCCGTTTAGTAGGTGACTTATGATTATTGATATTGGGATAAAGTTTCCTTTTGTGGAACTTGACAGGTGCACTGGGGTCTGTAGACGTGGTATTCCTAGAGGTAATGGGTTGGCTGGTCTGCAATTGCAGCCAGCAGCAACAGCCTGGTTGATCAGGCTCTGATCCACCAGGAGGCCTGGTCTCAGACCGGGCCGCGGGGGCGTTGACCCCCGGAACTCTCTCCAGGTAAACTCCAGGTTAGCTCCTGCAGGCCCACTCTTATTTCTTCCAACCCGAAGTAATCCTTGTGATATCTGTTAGACAGCCACTCTACTGTCTTGTGGTTCAATTTATTCTGAATCAAGGCACTCAACAACCACTCTGCTCCCTCCAGATCATATTTATTACTCAAGGTCTTAAGAGTGCTTTCTAGTTTGACCCTAAATTGCTGTAAGCTGTTGCGGTTGTGATCTGGAGTCTTCAAGCTAGCCAAATTAGCTACTAGATCCAGCCTACTTTGCTCCAAGTTACCGTAAGTGACCTCCAACAAGTCAACTGCCTCACTATAGGAGTCATCTACATTTGGGAATGCTTGTATGAGAACATGCGCATCTCCCCTTACTTGTCCCTTTAAATAGCATAATTTGGTAACACTTGCAAGATCACTCCTATCATGTACGACTGCTTTAAAGATAGACCAAAACTCCTCCCAGTTTTCTCTCGGATTAAACACAGGCATGCATAATTCTGGGAGTTTTGGTAGACACCTCTGATTTTCCTTACTAGGTTGACCAACAACATTGTCTACACCCTTTACCTTCTCTAAAGCCTTAGTTTTGCAGGACACAATGTTGTCCTCCACTTCATAATATTGATCCAGCAGCCGCTCCCTTTCGCATCATCTTGCACAATTCACCAGAAGATCGCTCTCACAGTCCTTATACCACAATTTATATGACTCATATCTACTTTCTAAGGCATCTAGGTGTAGCTTTAATTCATCAGGGTTTACCGTTTCTTGTCTCATTAACTCCATACACTTGTTGTATGATTTAGTAACATGACCCTTCCGAGCTTGTAGTGACGCTTTCTTTGCTTTGGCATCCATGGACTTGCCAGCCGCACTAACTTCCTCAGACCCAGCCATGGTTAGGGAATTAATAATCACCAATTATACGACTTAAGTAGACACTTTGTGTGAGTAATTCTTGCACTTGTATAAATCCTAGCCACCCATGTGCTAGTAATTAATTGGGCTAATTATCATCCACCACACGATCGATTAAATTTGTGTACCTTGGTATTTCTAGTATCAGTGATAGGATTGTTGAAATTAACACTGTACTCGGTATTAAAATGTTGAGAAACGAACCAGACACTGTCACAGTGAATCTTACCAAGTGTCTAAAGGTAAATACACACAAATCTAAATGGATTGTGAAAACGTGCAATTGCATTAAGTTTTATAACCTGCATGAACTGTATCACTGTAGGCAACAAGAGCATTTCACCCCTCCATGGAAGATGTGTTCATTTAATATCGCATAACTACAAAGTCCCTCCCCAAGTAAGCTCATTTGTAGTAATCCCTTCCTTAAATCTCTTGTTTAGAGCAGCTGCTCAGAAGAAGAAATTTCTCACCTAAGCTGGTAGTAACAAGTTATCACAAGTTTAGCACTGTGGATCTAAAACAGGAGTCTTCTGGCAGGGCTGCATTGCTCTAGTTGCCACCTCCCTAGTTAAGAACGATAATAAATTTGTTGGAGTTAGGCATTAGAATTAACAAACCTGGGCGTCTACACTGCAAACCTGAATTGTTTGCAATCCTAATGGCCGCTAAGCTAACCTATGACACTGAGCTTGACTCTATCATCATTACTGATTCTATGTCATCATTGAAGGCTCTTGGCTCATATATGACTCCATTCAACATGCTCATTGGGGAAGCCAGGTATAAATACTCAAAAATTAGGGACAAAGGCAATTAATGTACAATTGCTATGGATCCCATCACCACAGTTGGATTACATCCCTTCATGATAAAGTTGATATGTTAGCCAATAAGAGTATCCAGAAGGGAAATGTAGAATTTAACTTTGGATAACTGTGTCTAGCATTTAGGAATAATATTAGGAGAGAAGTAAATACATGAAAATGATTGTTAGAGGAATGCAGGTTAGATTGCAGTGTTCTCCTGTGGTGTGAGTGTGTAAACTTATGCTTTGTATTTTTACTTTGAACAAGCTTAACTCTGAATAATGTTCAGTTTCATGAATACTTTCTTACTTGAGGTAATTCGGTACCTTTCAACTGTGTTAAGAAGAGGTCAGCTTGTTAACATCTAGTTCCTTGCCATCTCAATCTAGTGGGTTTAGCGCCTAGTTATAATTGTAATAGTAACAATTTGCAATCATTATACTTTAGTTATTACATTGTGTAAATTGTTTTTTTAGACTTTTTTGATCAAACTGGATTGTAGTGTTTTTAATTCTGATAACACAATTTAATGACTGCAGGACACGCACTGACACATATTAACACATTAAAACGTGTTGTACCTCTCCAGAAGTGGGCCTAGTGGTGTGACTTTGAGAAGTTAGAGTGTTTATTTAAGGACCAGCGGTGTACCACTCTCACCTATATTTACATCAACACAAGTGTATTCTAAAGTGATAAATGTACACTTGTGTACTTGGTACACCATTCATTACATAGTAGTAACGCGTGTGTAAGTGAGATTGTTTAGGTACTGGTTCATTATCTAAGCTCGCACATTATGCTTGCATACATGTATAACATAGTAACGTTGTGAGTTTACCCGGATGGACCAAGCAAGTCGACGAGTGATTTATCTCATTGTCATTGTAACATTCCTATTTTTTTTTTTTTTTTTTTTTTTTTTTTTTTTTTTTTTTTTTTAAAATTATTTTACTTAGGTTGGGGGTAAGGGGTTTGTCTTAGCTTTTCTTGGATTCTGCTATTTATTATTTCAGTGGGTACATTGGGTGGCAGTACCCTAAAACTAATCAATGGAAGTTATCTTTGAATTTGAACCTCAGTTTAATGTGATGTAGTCAGAATTCAATTTTTTGTCATATTCCCTACTTTGTTCTCTTTTCCTCTCCT
Organism: Cherax quadricarinatus; assembly: GCF_026875155.1. NCBI lineage: Eukaryota > Metazoa > Arthropoda > Malacostraca > Decapoda > Parastacidae > Cherax > Cherax quadricarinatus. The sequence goes on from NW_026508933.1 coordinate 13,877, forward strand.
TCTTTTCATCTTTGTAATTTGGAAAGGTTAGACCTGCCGTTTACCGGGGTTTCCGGGAGAGAGTTTGGGGTGGGGCGCCCCCCGGGGCCCCGGTCTGTGCCCAGGCCTCCTGTACCTCCTTATTTCTTTTTGTACCATATTATTACCACAATAAAGACTCTGAGTGTGTTTTTGGTGGGGTGTGGTGTATTGAGTGGGGGTGGTCTGGGGTTTAGTTGGTTGAGGTGTTCATTTAACTTGGGCATTGTGTCTTGTGATTATTTTGGGCTTCTGACTTTTTAGTGAATATTTGCTCTTCAAAGCTATAAGGGAAAGATAAGCGAGGGAAATTTTTTGTGTTGTGGTCTTACACCAGATATCTCCCTGGCAAAAAAGGCAACTGTCTAGAGGAACTATTTCTGCAGGTGGGAAAAAGAAAATAGCTTAGACCTTTAAAAATAAACAAAAAAAAAAAAGTGAGAAAGGGCTAGAGCGTGACTAGTCAACCACTTTCTGTACACAATGTGATACTAACGCCTTTGGGCAAGGGCTGCAAAGTCTTTCTTTTAAAGGGAAAAATGTGTTAAACTGAACTTCCCTGA
>NW_026508934.1:0-13252 GCF_026875155.1 Cherax quadricarinatus
CTTCAGATTAGGTGTAGATCCTAGTATCTAAACCTATCTCCACAGGTTTATTCATAAAAAAAGTGAATCATCCATGTATTTCCAACTTTAAATTTATTCCTGCTATGGAACTGAACTTCTCCAATCTCAATCAAGGGTGATGGACTGATTACATCGTCTTCATATCTCTACTGTTCCTGCCTACTTTCTGTATTCGACTGAAGAAGCCTACTGTGAAGGCGATACGTTTCGGAATAAAGTTGCCTAAGTGTTGCCTGTGAGTCTTACCTACCAACCTCTCAGTATTGTGTGATGAATGGTTTTGAAAACCGACAAGTTGAAGAATTGAGACACTTATGCAACACATGGGAATCTTTATTGAAGAAACGTGTCGCCACACAGTGGCTTCATCAGTCCAATACAAAGTAGAAGATGGGTAAGGAGAGTAGAAGTATGAGGTAATCAGTCCCTCAAACCTGGATTCGATGTGTTCAGTCCATCATCTTGTAGAAAGTGCAGCATAGGGCCAGAGAGGTGGCTTATATACTGCGGTGAGAAGAGTTGAAGCAGGAGGAGGCGGGATCTTAGTGGGACCTGCCACTAATGTAAGTGATGGACTGAACACATCGAATCCAGGTTGAGGGACTGATTACCTCATATTCTACTCTCCTTACCATTACTACTTTGTAGTAAGCCACTGTGTGGCGAAACGTTTCTTCAATAAAGATTCCCATGTGTTGCATAAGTGTCTCAATTCTTCAACTTGTCGGTTTTCAAAACCATTCATCACATCTGTCAGATACTGCAACATCATGGAATCTTGGTACAAAGACTTCAACGCTTGCCCAAACCTTTGGACGATGACCTACTTACATTAGTGGCAGTCCCACTAAGATCCCGCTCCTCCTGCTTCAACTCTTCTCACCGCAGTATATAAGCCACCTCTCTGGCCCTATGCTGCACTTTCTACAAGAGTGATGGACTGAACACATCGAATCCAGGTTGAGGGACTGATTACCTCATACTTCTACTCTCCTTACCCATTTCTACTTTGTATTGGACTGATGAAGCCACTGTGTGGCGAAACGTTTCTTCAATAAAGATTCCCATGTGTTGCATAAGTGTCTCATCTCAGTATTGTATACCAGACACTGCAACACAATGGCATCTTAGTACAGAAAACACCTCTTGTATTTGAGTGGCTCTTGCAATTGAGTGGATAGAGTTATCAGACCTTATTTTTTAGGGAGCATTGAAAATTGGATTTGGCAAATGCTTTGTTAGTGGGATGGATTGTAAAGGACCTGCCGAGTATGACCCAACAGGCCTGCTGCAGTGATCCTCCTTTCTTATGTTCTCATGTTCTTATGGAAATAGGGTAGTAGATGAGTGGAACAGTCTACCTAGTTGGGTTATTGAGGCTAGGACTTTGGGTAGTTTCAAATTTAGGTTGGATAAATACATGAGTGGGATGGGTGGGATTTGAGTGGGACTTGCACATCAGAGCTTATTTCTTGGGTAGTATTGAAAATTGGGTAGATCAAATGTTTGTTAGTGGGATGAATTGTAAAGGACCTGCCTAGTATAGGCCAACAGGCCTGCTGCAGTGTTCCTCCTTTCTTATGTTCTTATGTTCTTATGTCCTCCCTGTTCAGTGGTTTCCAGCCTTCCCCCTTCCTGGAAATCTCAAAACCTATTTTTAAGCCCATATCTTCAGTGGGCTCTTGTAGGTTCCGTCTGTCACGTCCAGAAAGATTTCCCTCGGGAGGACTCCCCCCCGTGCTGGGGCCGGGCTCTTTGATTTCTCCAAATCCTCTGCATGTTCTAGGGGACGTCTTGGGTGTTTTCTGTTCAGAAGGGTTTGGGTCATAAAACCCTACTTGAGCCAACAACAGAAAAGGCTTTTTAAAAAAATTTGTCCATTTTACTATGGACTACGCAAAAATAACAAATTACAAGTAAAACACATATAAAAGTACAACAAAAATAATATAATTTTCCCCCTGGGTAGTATTCTTTCTTCTAGGTTACTGCTTCTCACTCAGGGGTTGTAAAAAACCCCCTCCGTCAGCCCTCGGCCCGGGGAAGTTGAAGTGCGGATGAAACAGAAAAAAAATCTGGATCGTTTGTCGGTTATCCAGGAATTTCCCCCCAGTTTTTTGAAGAAATCTTACTGAAAAAGGGGCATCCTGTAGCTCTACTGCTTTCCGGGAAAAAAGGTTAGGTTTTGGTGGGAAGTCCCCGAAAAGTAAATAATGAAAAACAAGTTGCTCGTTGGATCAACTGTTGGGCCATTTTGGGTTCCTTCGACCCACACCCTCTCGGCTCGCCAGATTTTTTAAAGGACCTGCCTTCTTTGTTGTCCACTCAAACTCGTGGGTTAGGTGGGTTTTCCCCTCTAGTTTCTTCTGTCCTAAACTCATGGTCTTGGGAAATTTCTGCCTTCGCAGCCCCACCCCTGTAGGGACATACCCTTTTCCCCCAACTATCATCGGTGGATCTTCGGGGGAAGTAACCCATCCAGGATCCCCTCATCAAATTCCTCGTACCCCGCCCAGAGATTTTTTATTTTTTTTCTAAGTCCGGGGGCCCGGGGCCCCGTCGGATCGATTCAGGATCAATCTGTACCCCCTTTCCGTTGTGTGTTTGTAGAATTTTGGGCTCTATCTCGTGCTGTAGCTTCTCCGGGGTTGGGGAGATCTGTCCTTGGTGACCTTTTTCCTACTGTGTCTCGGGGAAATTCCAAAAATTTTCCCTCCATTATTTCCTGGAGTTTCTTTGTTTTTGTAATTGTCTTGTAGTTGTTTCTGTTGCACCGTAGATTTCTTTCCTTGTTCTGTGTTTGTCGGGCCCTCCTTTCCTTCTTTGGGTCGAGCTTATTGTTCGGACCCTTTTCGGGGGGGTTTCCCAGCTTAGTAACCCTGTCACAGAGTCTTCAGATTTTACAATGGAGTTCAAACCCGTTTTTCCCGGGGGTCCCCCGGGATGGGGGTCTTTCCCCTGCGGGGCAGGACCTTGTTCGGTCATTGGTGTCCTTCTACCCCCGGGATCTTTGCCGGGTTTTACTATCTCGAGGGGCCCCCCCTTTTCTCCTCGTCCTCTTCCCCTTTGGTGTATTCCAAGACAGGTTGTGATTCTGGGGTTTCTTTTTCGGTATTCGGGTGAAGGGGACAGGGCGGGGCATATATCTTTAGTTACCTCTTCCCCGAATTCTTCAAAAAAACTGAGAGCCCAGAGCCTTAATTTTTTTCGACTGTGTGTTCCCGGGAAAGGGTAAGTCCCAGGCTTGGGTGGCTGCCAGATTTTTTGTAATGTTTTCTGGCTCTCTTCAAAGGTCTCCCTGACCAGGGGGGAGTCCACATGTGCTGGTAGGGACAGTCCCGTATGGGTTTTTCTGGCCCATTTCCCGGAAATCACACCTGCCTTTGTGGCAGTCTTCGAAGTATTGAATTCTGTTGTTAAAAGAAGTCTAGTTCCCTGTAAATTTTTCGAAGTTCAGTACCCCCCGGTTTTCCCCCCGCTATTCAATACTCTAAGACCCTGCTTTACAGAGAAAGGCCGGAAAAGGTCTTCAATTTTTCAATCAGAGAAAAACCTTTAGTAGTATTGTTGCTTCTGAAGGGGAGGTTTCCTGCGGACCCCCCCCCCCGGGGTAGGGGGGCAGCGAGAGCCCAGGCCCCTTTAAAATACTTCTAGGGCCCCGGATCTGCTTGGTCCAAAAGTCCATCCTTGCTTTGTCGCCCCTTCATCTGCTGCTGAGGAACCGTCATAAATATAGGGGAGATGAGGGAGACCGATCGAATTTTGGGTAGTGGAAGAAGGATTAATAAAGGGGATTTTAAAACAAGGCTTGAAAATACCCCCCAAGAGAGAACCCGCAGAAGGTTTTAAAATTTAATAAGTTTAGATTTAGAAGGACTAGGAAAGTATTGGTTTGGAAATGGGTAGTAATGAGGGGAACATTACCAAATTGGGGTTAGAGGCGGGGACTTTGGGTAGTTTCAAATTTGGGTTGGATAAATACATGAGTGGGAGGGTTGGTTTTTGATGGGATTTGCACATCAGCTTTTTTTGGGTAGATTAAAAATTGGGTAGATCAAATGTTTGTTAGGGGGGATGAATTGTAAAGGACCCCTATATAGGCCAACGGCCTGCTGCAGTGTTCCTCCTTTTTTATGTTCTTATTTCTTATGCCCTCTTTCAGGGGTTTCCGCCTTCCCCCTTCCGGAAATCTCAAAATATTTTAAAAAAAAACCCCATATCTTCACTGGGCTTTGTGGGTTTCGTTGTCCGTCCAGAAAGATTTTCCTCGTCAGGGGGGAGCTCCCCCCCGTGCTGGGGCCAGGCTCTTTTATTTTCTCAAGATCCCGCATGTTGCAGGGGATGTCTTAGGTGTTGTCTTTCAAAAGGGTTTTGGGTCTAAAACACTCCCGAGCACAACACGAAAAGGGGGTTTTTAAAAAAATTTGTCCAGTTTACATATAGACAAAACGCAAAAATAACAAATATCAATAAAAAAACACATTCAAGTACAACCATAAAAAATATAGGTTTTCCCCCCCCTGGGTAGTATTTCTTTCTTCTCTAGGTTATGCTTCTCACCAGTGTTGTAAAAACTCCCCGTCAGTCCCGGTCCCGGGGGGGGTTTTAAGTGCCGGATGAAACAGAAAGAAATCGATCGTTTGTGGTTTTCCTAGGTAATTTCTCCAGCTTCTAAAAAATCTTACTGCAAAAGGGCTCCTGTAGATCTACTGCGTCCCCCGGGAAAAAGGGGTTTGGGGTTTTTGGGAGGAATGCCCAAAACGTCAACTTTTTCCCTTATTGACGTTTCGGCACTTGTCTCATCATTTACGTTTTCGGCACTTTTCCACCAAAACCTAACCCCTTTTTCCGGACGCAGTAGATGCACGGTGCCCCGTTGCAGTAAGAAATTTTTTCAAAGGGTGGGGAAAAATTTCCTAGGGTAACCGACAAACATCCCGATTTTTTTCTGTTGCACCGCACTTTTAACTTCCGGGCACGAAGGACTGACGGAGAGTTTTACAACACTGAGTGGAAACTAAACCAGAGAAGAAAAAAATACTACCCAGGATAACCTTAATTTTTTATTTTTATGTTTTTTGTATAGTTTGTCTTTTTATTTGTTATTTTTTGCGTATCCCCCCATATGAAAAATGGGCTTTTTTAAAAGCCTTTTTTTGTGTTGTGCCAGAGTAGGGTTTTTTTTGACCCAAAAACCCCTTTTGAAAAGACAACACCCAAGACTCCCCCCAGCAACATGAGGGTCTTGAGAGAAATAACGACCCGGCCCTACACGGGGCAGCTCCCCCTACAGAAATCTTTCTGGACGTGACAGACAAAACCCACAAAAGGCCCAGTGAAGATTGGGCTTAAAAAGGTTTGAGATTTCCGGAAGGGGGAAGGCTGGAAAAACCCTGAAAAAGGGGGGACCCCAACAGGCAAACCTAAAAACTCACTGACGGGTCCACGCACGATGAAGGGACGACAACGCAAGGATGGACTTCGACCCGCAGAAACCGGGACCCCGAGAAAATATTTCAAAGGGCCTGGGGTCTCGCTCCCACCTACCCAGGGGGGAGGGGTCCTGCAGGATCCCCCTTCAGAACAAAAAATACTATAAGGTTTCTCTGTTTTAAAAAATTGAAGACCTTATTCCCCCCTTCTTTTGTTTTAAAACAGGCCTCTTGGGGTATTGAAAGCAGGGAAACCAGGGGGCTACTGAACTCGAAAATTAACGGGGAATAGACTTCTTTAAACAACAGAATTCAATACTTCGAAGACTGCCACAAGGGAGGTGGATTCCGGAAAGGGGCCAAAACCCATACGGGTACTGTCCCTACCCCACATGTGGGCTACCCACCTGGCTCAGGGAACCTTAGAAGCAGAGACCAAAAACATTTCAAACACTGGCAGCCACCCAACCCCCCGGGGACTTACCATTGCCTCGAAACACCAGTCAAAAAATTAAGGCTCTGGGGGTCTCTAGTTTTTGAAGAATTCGGGAAGGGTAAACTAAAAGATAATTGCCCACGCCCTGCCTTTTCCAGAAAACCGAAAAAGAAACCCCAAAACACAACCGTCTTGGAATCACCAAGGCGAAGAGGACAGAGGGGAAAGGGGACCCCTGGCAAAATAGTAAACACCTGGCAAAAGATCCCCGGGGGAGAAGAGACACCAATGACCGAACAAGCCTGCCCCACATGGGAAAAGACTCCGCCCGCCCCGGGGCACCCCCCGGGAAAAAGCGGATTTTTAACTCCATTCTAAAACTCGAAACTCTGCTAGACAGGGTTACTAGCTGGAATTTCCCCCCCGAAGAAGGGTCCGAACAATAAGGCTCGACCCCCCAAAGGAAAGGAGGCCCCAAAAAACACAGAACAAAAAGAAAAAACTACGTTTGCAAAAAAACAACAAAAAGACAATTCAAAAACAACGAAACACCCCGGAAAAAATGGGAGGAAATTATTACAGGAACCCAAGAGACTACATAGGAACAGGTCCCAAGGGGCAGATCTCCCCACTACAGGAGAAGCTACAGACACGAGATAGGCCCCAAATTCACAAAAACACAAAGGGAAAAGGGGGGGGGACAGATTTACCTCATCGATCTTCGACAGGTCCGGGCCCAGGACTTAGAAAAAAAAAAATGACTCTGGAGGTTTTGAGAAGAATTTGTGGGAACATGGTGGATTTTTCTTCCCCGAAACCCCCGAGATAGCGGGAAAGGATATTCCCTAGATGGACTGACGAAGGCAGAATTTCCCAAGACCCGTGAGATTGAGGGGCGAAAAAACAGAGAAAACCCCACTAACCAGAGTTTGAGTGGGACACAAAAGAAGGCAGGTCCTGAAAAAATCTGAGCGAGCCGAGAGGGGGATGGGTCGAAGGAACACTACATGGACTAAAACAAAAGAAAAAAAGAAAGGAGGAACACTGCAGCAGGCCCGTTGGCCATATAGGCAGGGCCTTTACAAATTATCCCACTAAAAACTTTGACCCCCCCCAATTTTCAATGCTACCCAAAAATAACTCTATGTGCAAGTCCCCCTCAAATCCAACCCCCCCCCTCATGATTTTCCAACCTAAAATTTTAAACTACCTAAAGTCCAGCCCCAAAAACCCCACTAGGGAACTGTTTTCCCCCAAACTACCCCATTTCCAAACCCAAACTTTCCTAGCCTTTCAAATCAAATTTTTAAAAAAAATAAAAGGGGTTCCCCTCTTAAAATCCAAACCTTTTTAATTTCCCCCCTTTAAAAAAACCATTTCCCTTTCCCTTTCTCCCCCCCTTTTTTCCCTCAAATAATAAAAATTTAAACCTTTTTTAAAAATTTTCTAATGCTTTATTTTTTTTGGATCCCCTGTGTTTTCTAAAAAATTTATGTCCACTTAATTTAACCTTTATAAAACCCTTACCTTTACGGGAAAAAAGTTTTTTAACCTCTATTTCGGTTTTCACCAAAAAACCCAAAAAGCTAAGCCCTTGGCATTGCTGTCTTTTTGGGTTTGTCCAAACCCCCAAGCCTTTTGAAATCGTTGCAACTAACATTTTTTGGCCTATTAGGACCCAAGTTCCCCTTTAACTTGAACTGATTCCCCCCTTTTCGCCCAAGGTAGGTTGAAAAAAAACCCCAAGCCCAAAATTTTCTTTGGGGGGGGGGGGGGGGGGGGGTTTCCTGAATTCCCACAAAACAAAAATAAAAATTTTATAAACAAAAAGGGCCCAAACGCCCCCAAAACCCCCGTTTAAACCCCCCTGGGAAACCCCATTTTCCCCCTCCCCTTTTGGGAGCCTTTCAAACAGACCCCCCCAAAAAAAAACCACCCAACCTTTCAACCTTTAAAACCCTTCAAAAATTTTAAGCCCCCTTTTTTGGGGCCCCAAAAAAAAAAAAATTAAAAAATTGAGCGCCCCCGGAATCCAGGAGTTCAAATCAATTTTTAACACGAGAGGCAAAAATTTTTAAAAAAAAAAAGGGGAAATTGGGGGGGGGGGTTTTTTTTTAAACGGTCCCCACTGTTTTTAAAAAAACACCCCACCAAATTTAACCCAAAAACCCCCTTTTGAAAAAAAAAATTAAAAATTTTGAAGGGGTTCACAATTTCCAGTTTTTACCCCCCCAAAAAACCCCCATCAGGAATTTTTTTTGTCAGCGACCCCAACCATTCAAACATTTTTTTTTTAAATTTTGGATATAAAAAAAGGAAAATTGGGGCCCGGGGAAAAAACCGGGGAAATAAAAAAAACGCAATTTCTTTCCCATAAACCCCGAAAAAATTTTTAAGGGGCCCATCTTATCTCGTTTTTTGCCCAAAACCCTAAAAAAATTTTTGGGGTTATTTTAGAACCCAGATTAATTTCTCCTTTTTTATTTTCCCCCTTTTTTAAGTCCCCAATGAATTACTTTCAAAAAACCCTCCCCCCTTTTTAACCCAAAAATTTTTTCACCCCCTAAATTTTAGATTTTCACCCAATTTTCAATTTCAATCAAATTTTTTTATAAGGAAAAGGGTTTTTTGGGGCAAAAACGCAAGTAGTTTTTTAGGAACTTTTAAATTTAAAACACAATTTTCCCCAAAAATTTTTTCGGCATTTCCTCCCAAAAACCCAAACCCTTTTGGGGTAGATGCTACAGGATCCCTGGAAGGTTTTAGGGGAAATTTTAAAAAACCCAAAAATCCAGATTTCTTTTTTGTTGCATCCGGCACTTCAACTTCCCGGGCACAGAAGGCTGACGGGGTTTTGACAACACTGAGTAGAACAGTAACCTAGAGAAAAAAATAAAAAACCCCAAAAAAAAAATTTTTTTTTTTTTTTTGTTTTTTTTGTATTTGTTTTTTTGGTATTTTTTTCTGCCAATTTTTAAAAATACTTTTTTGAAAAATTTTTTTTTCCAATTAGGGAACCAAACCCCTAAAAAGCAAACCTTAAGGAAAAAACAGCGGCTTAGGAAAAACCAGCCCCCTCCGGGGGTCCCCCTGACAGGGAAACTTTCGGCAGCAAGAAATTAAAAAAGGGTTTTGGGTTTTAAAATAGGGAGACCCCCAAAAAGGGAAAAACCCCCTAACAGGGGGGAAAAGAAAAATAAAACAAAGAAAAAGGGGGGGCAGGGTTTGGGCCTTAAAAAGGGTTTTTTAAACCCCCTCAAACATTTTTCACCCAACCTACCCAAGAAAAAATTATGGCAATCCCCTCAAAACCCAACCTCCCCAAAAAATTTACCAATAAATTTTAAAACCAAAGCCTCCTCAATTAACCCCTAGGGGTTTATCACAACCCCTTTTCCCAAAAATTTTTTTTCCTTTAAACCAAAAACTAATTTAACCAACCCTTTTTTTTTTGGGGATTTCCCCCCCTTTTTTCCCCCTTTTTTTACCTTTCCCCAAACCTTTGGGCCCCCCATTCCCCTATAACTCTACTGCGGTCCTAAGAAAGAAAAAAAACGCAAAAATTCACCAAGCAGACCCCTGGAATTACAAAGGGGCCTGGGGCCCCGCCCAACCCGGGGGGGGGCCTCAGTTTTTCAAAAAAAAAGGTTTTTGTAAAAATTCCTATCCCCCTTTTTTTAAAAAAACCCGGCTCTAATTTGAAAACGGGAAACCAGGGGAAAGAATTGTTTAAAGGGGGGGAAAAATTTTAAAAAAAAGAAATTAAACTTCAAAACGCCCCGGAGGGGGGAAAAACCGGAAAAAGGGGGGCCCCCCGGGAGCCCCCACCGGGGCAACCCCCGGTAAGACCTAAACAAGACCAAAAAAATTTTTAAAAAGGACCCCCCAAAAAGGGGCACCTTTCCCCAACAAAGAAAAAAGCCCCCAAAAAAAAAATGGGGGGGAAGGAAAAAATATTTTACCCCCCTTACCAGAAAGAAAAAGAAAAAATAAACCTGTCGGAAACACCCAAAGGGGAAAGGACAAAGGGGAAAACCCTTGGGAAGTAAAACACCGGTAAAAGCCCCTTTAAAAACACCAAGAACCCAAGGTTTCCCCCCTGAAACTCCCCCCCCGTCCGGGACCCCCTGGGAAAAGGGATTTGAACCCTTGCAAAATCGAAGCTCCGGAAAGGTTTCTCGGGAAAAACCCCCCAAGAAAGGGAAAATAGGTCCCAAAAGAAAGGGAAAAGGGGCAGACAAACCGAAAAGGGAAAAAAAACTAGGAGAAAAAAAACTCCCGAGTTAAAAACAACGAAAACCCAAAAAATTGGGGGAAAAAAATTTTTGGGAACCGAAAAACGAAAGGGAAAACACCCGGGACAACTCCCCCCCCCAAAAGAAGCTACAACACAAAGGCCCCCCCCTTTTAAAATAAAACAAAAAGGGGGGAAAAAATTTTTCAAATTTTCGTCCTGGGGGAAACTTAAAAAAGAAAAAAAATTTTTTCTCTGGGGAAAAGAAAAAGAGAGGCATCTTTTTTTTTCCCAAAAAAAGAGTCTTTAAAGGGAAAGTCCCCCGGGAAGCTGAGAAGGCAGAATTTTCCCCAAACCATGAGTTTTTAGGAAAAAAATAAAAAATAAACCAAAATTGATAAAAAGAAGGGACCCGAAAACTTAGAGGGGGGGGTCCAAAGGAAAATCAAAACCCCCAAAAATTTGAAACCCAAGGAACTTTTACAAAAGAGTTTTTCATCCTCCCAAAAAATTTTTTCCCCCCCTTCCCCCCGGCGCATAAATTTTTCAGAAGCAAAATTTTTTATCCGCAAAACCAAATTTTTTTTGGGAGGCACTTCAAATTCCCCCCCCAGAAGGCTGCCGGGGTTTTTTTCCCCTGAGGAAAAAGCAGTCCCGGGAAAGAAATCTCCCCCGTCTTAATTTTTTGGGAGTTTAAAAGTTTACTTTATTTTGTTATTTTTCGTTTCCATTAAAACCAAAATTTTTTAAAAAAACCTTTTTTTTCCAAAAGGGGGGTTTTTTCCAAACCCCTTTTAACCCATAAACCCCCAAAAATCCGGGGCCTTGGGAAAAACAAACGACCTGGCCCAGAGGGGGCACCCCCTACGGGAACTTTTTTACCGGGGGAAAACCACCCGGAAAAAGGGAAAAAAAAATTTTTGGCCGGGGGGGGGGGGGGAAAAGGGGGGACCCCCCCCCCGGGGGGGGGGGGGGGGGGGGGAACCCCCCAAAGGGGGCCCCCAACTCCCCCCGAAATTTCAAACCGGCTGGCCCCCCTACCCGGGGGATGGTCCTCAAAATTTAAACAAAAATTTTAAATTTTCTTTGAAAAAATTAACCCTTATTGGCCCCCGTTAAAACCTACGAGTTTGGGGGACAACAACAAAGGAGGTCCTGAAAACTGAGCGAGCCGAGAGGGTAGTGGGTCGAAGGAACACTACACTGGACCAACAGTTCTGATACCAACGAGCAACTTGTCTCATCTAAACAACCATAATACGAAGCAGTAGAACTAATACAAAGATGAGGAAAATCAGTCCCTCGGCCTTGGAGTTAGTGTTCACGCATCGTGGTGGAGGAGAGTCTGGAGCAAAGGCAAGAAGACTGGCGTTTTTATAGTCGTCGTGGAAGGGACGGGCAGCGGACGAGGGCAGTCATGGTAGGCGGGATTCCCCATTGGAAGTGGGGTCCTTCCCAAAGAGATGGTTTAGTTGCAGCACCCGTGAAGAAGGTCTTGTAGATGTCCTCTGAACCAAAGATTCCATGATGTTGCAGTGTCTGACAAATTGTGCAAAAAAGGTAAAAAATACCGACAATATGGAAGTTAAGACACATGTGCAACATCTGGATATCTTTATTGTAGACGTTTCGCCATCCAGTGGCTTTTTTAAATACAGATTTTAGGACATAATGGGAAAAGACAGTAGAACTTTTAAAAAAGAGAGGTAATCAGTCCCTGGGCCCTTGGAGTTAGTGTTCACAGCATCGGTTATTTTATACCTTTCTTGCACAACTTGTCAGACACTGCAACATCATGGAATCTTGGTTCAGGGACATCTACAAGACCTTCTTCACGGCTGCTGCAACTAACCCATCTCTTTGGGAAGGACCCTACTTCCACTGGGGAATCCCGCCTACCAGTGACTGCCCTCGTCTGCTGCCCGTCCCTTCCATGACGACTAAAAAAAAGCCCAGTCTTCTTGCCTTTGCTCCAGATCTCCTCCACCACGATGCTGTGAACACAAACCTCAAGGCCGGGGGACTGATTACCTCATCTTTTGTATATAGTTTACTGTCTTCCTATTATGCCCTAGAATCTGTATTGATAAAGCCACTGGATGGCGAAACGTCTACAATAAAGATATCAGTGTTGCACATGTGTCTTAACTTCCATATTGTGGGTATTTTATACCTTTCTTGCACAACTTGTCAGACACTGCAACATCATGGAATCTTGGTTCAGAGGACATCTACAAGACCTTTTCACGGGCTGCTGCAACTAACCCATCTCTTTGGGAAGGACCTACTTCCATGGGGAATCCCGCCTACCAGTGACTGCCTCGTCTGCGGGCCCCCCCTTTCCATGACGACTATAAAAACGCCAGTCTTCTTGCCTTTCCCTCAGACTCTCCTCCACCACGATGCTGTGAACACTAACTCCAGGCCGAGGGACTGATTACCTCATCTTTTGTATATAGTTCTACTGTCTTCCTATTATGTCCTAGAATCTGTATTGATAAAGCCACTGGATGGCGAAACGTCTACAATAAAGATATCCAGATGTTGCACATGTGTCTTAACTTCCATATTGTCGGTATTTTATACCTTTCTTGCACAAACTAAAAGTACCCAATTACCCAACCAAACTACCCTATTACCAGAGACCTTTCTTTCGATATCAGCACATGTTCAGAAAAATTTGGGGAAGCAAATGCCAAGATCATTTTCAGTTTTACCCAAGCAATGATCTTTGATAACTGTTTCACCTGAGATGCATGTTCAATTTAAATACAACCTGTCTTACTCACAAATTTATCCAACCAAAATTTGATGCTACCCAATGTTTTCCCATCAAAAACTAGAGTGCAAAAAATTTCTCTAATGCACAATTCAATTTACAAACGAATAACTGACTACGTTGGGTTCTTGGGTTAGGTCATTGGGAGACATGGACCTGTCTCACATGAACCGTAGGCCTGCTGCAGTGTTCCTTCTTTTTTTTGGTTTACAAGTATTTTCTTTCTGTCCCCTTCAGATGAGAGTGTAGATCCTAGTATCTAAACCCATCTCCACAGGATATTCATAAAATAGTTACGAATGGTATATAATACCCCAAGATGAGATTAAGCACATTGCAACAATCTTTTT
>NW_026508935.1:0-14826 GCF_026875155.1 Cherax quadricarinatus
ATGGTTTTATTCCCACCCCAGCCTCCCTACGACATGGGTGGTTTTTCCCCCACTCCGCCTCCTGCGTACTTGGTGTGTTATTCCCCCCAGCCTCCCTACAGTAGCATCGGTGGGGTTATTCCCACTCCAGCCCCCCCCTCATACATCGGGTGTTTTTTCCCCCCCAGCCCCCCCTGACAGTAGCATCGGTGGTGTTATTCCCACTCCAGCCTCCATGACAGTAGCATCGGTGATGTTATTCCCACTCCAGCCTCCATGACAGTAGCATCGGTGATGTTATTCCCACTCCAGCCTCCATGACAGTAGCATTGGTGGTGTTATTCCCACTCCAGCCTCCCTGACAGTAGCATCGGGTGTGTTATTCCCACTCCAGCCTCCCTGACAGTAGCATCGGTGATGTTATTCCCACTCCAGCCTCCATGACAGTAGCATCGGTGGTGTTATTCCCACTCCAGCCTCCCTGACAGTAGCATCGGTGGTGTTATTCCCACTCCAGCCTCCCTGACAGTAGCATCGGTGGTGTTATTCCCACTCCAGCCTCCCTGACAGTAGCATTGGTGGTGTTATTCCCATTCCAGCCTCCCTGACAGTAGCATTGGTGGTGTTATTCCCACTCCAGCCTCCCTGACAGTAGCATCGTGGTGTTATTCCCACTCCAGCCTCCCTGACAGTAGCATCGGTGGTGTTATTCCCACTCCAGCCTCCCTGACAGTGGCATTGGTGGTGTTATTCCCACTCCAGCCTCACGGACAGTAGCATCGGTGGTGTTATTCCCACTCCAGCCTCCCTGACAGTAACCATTGTGGTGTTATTCCCACTCCAGCCTCCCTGACAGTGGCCATGGTGGTGTTATTCCCACTCCATCCTCCATGACAGTAGCCATGGTGGTGTTATTCCCACTCCAGCCTCCCTAACCGTAGCATCTTTGGTGTTATTCCCACTCCAGCCTCCCTAACAGTAGCATCGGTGGTGTTATTCCCACTCCAGCCTCCTCTCTCTCCGTGCTCCATGAGCTTTATCAAACCTTGTCTTAAAACTATGTATGGTTCCTGCCTCCACTACGTCACTTTCTAGGCTATTCCACTTCCTGACAACTCTATAACTGAAGAAATACATTCTAACATTCCTTTGACTCATAGGAGTCTTCAACTTTCAATTTTGACCCCTAGTTTCTGTGTCCCCTCTCTGGAACATCCTGTTTTTGTCCACCTTGTCTATTCCACGCAGTATTTTATATGTCGTTATCATGTCTCCCCTGACCCTCCTGTCATCCAGCGTTGTCAGGCTAGTTTCCCTTAACCTTTCTTCGTAGGACAATCCCCGTGGCTCTGGGACTAGTCTTGTTACAGACCTTTGCACTTTCTCTAATTTCTTGATGTGCTTGACCAGGTGTGGATTCCAAACTGGTGCTGCATACTCCAGTATGGGCCTGACGTATATGGTGTACAGAGTCTTGAACGATTCCTTACTGAGGTATCGGAACGCTATCCTTAGGTTTGCCAGATGCCCGTATGCTGCAGCAGTTATCTGACTGATGTGCGCCTCAGGAGATATGCTCGGTATTATACTCACCACAAGATCTTTCCCCTTGAGTGAGGTTTGCAGTCTTTGGCCACCTATTATCAGTCTGCGGTCTTCTTTGTCCTTCACCGATCTTCATGACTTTGCATTTGGCAGGGTTAAGGTCAAGGAGCCAGTTGCTGGACCAGGCTTATAGCCTGTCCAGGTCTCTTTGTAGTCCTGCCTGATCCTCATCCGATTTGATTCTCTTCATTAACTTCATATCATCTGCAAACAAGGACACTTCTGAGTGTATTCCTTCCGTTATGTCATTCACATATACCAAAAACAGAACAATTCCTAGGACTCACCCCTGTGGAACCCCGCTTGTCACAGGCGCCCACTCTGACACCTCGTCACGTACCATGACTCGTTGTTGCCCCCCTGTCAGGTATTCTCTGATCCATTGCAGTGCCTTTCCTGTTACGTGTGCCTGATCCTCTAGGTTGTGCATTAACCTCTTGTGAGGAACTGTGTCGAAGGCCTTGCAGTCCAAGAAAATGCAGCCTCTCCACCCCTTTCTCTCTTGCCCTTCTGTCACTTGTCAAAAACTCCAGTAGATTTGTGAAAAAAGGAAAATTTTTCCCCCTGAAACCGTGCTGGTTGTCGTTTATAAGCTTGTGTCTTTCAATGTGCTTCACCGCTCTCCTCCTGATGATCTTCTCCATGACTTTGCATATTATACACGTTATTGATACAGGTCTGTAGTTTAATGCCTCGTGTTTTCTCCTTTTTTAAAAATTGGGGATACATTTGCCATTTTCCATCCCTCAGGTTGCATTTCTGCCCCCTCTAAGGACCCATAAGAGTTGTCGGGGGCCCCCCCCTTTTGGGGGGGGCCCAAGTTTCCTAGCGCTTTTTCCTTCCTCCTTGGTTATTTTACCTCCCAGCATTTTTGGTGTACCCCCCTATTAACAGGTTCCCTTTTCTTAGGATTCTTTTGGGTAGGATTCAAGTGTGTAAGTCGGACGAAACTGGAAAACACTATGAAGAACACTACGGAAGGATTTTTACCAGAAGACTATTTTAGAAGATCTGTGGGGGTTCATGCTGGAAACAATGATGGCGGGACCTGTTGGTTTTAAAGACTTTGGGAAAGGGGTTCGTTTGTTCTTATAAGTAAACAATAGCTGGTATTATAGTCTGCGTAACGGGTGTCCCCCCGAGTTTACCCCTTTCAGTGACTTTTTTTTTTAAGTTTCTTCCTGGGGGAAGGAGAATTTGTTTTTTTTTTGTCACATCACAGATAAAATCGGTGCAGATTTTTCCTCAGAAAATTAAATGAGGAAATTTTATATAGCTAACACAGTAGAGGGGACCTTTGTTTTCCTAACTGTGTTCTCTTTTTTTCCTCAGAAACACAGTACTCGAGAAAAAAAACCCCAAACTCCAATACAACGAAATACATTCCAAGGAATAAGGATGGCCCCAAGCCCAGGAGCTTGAAAAACCAATGCAATAAAAGGGTGATCAAAGAAAATTGGGTGTGCTGGACAAACTAGATTTGGGAAAAAAAAAATTTTAAAATTTTAAAAACTAAAAACAAACTATATGTGTCCCGGGAACTTTACATTGGATAACGTCTCCTGCGCTCATAACTCTTTAACTCGGGGAACAAGCACCGCATTTTCTCAAAACATTCTCTAAACTTTAACGTGTTCGTAGAGGTCGGGTTATATGTGGGGCGCATACCCAAAAGACAACACATCTCTTACATTGCCCGGAAAATTCATCGAAAGGTAATCACTCTGTGCTTTCACCTGGGGTTTTGGGGCGTGTCCCTGAATCTATTTCTGAGTCCGCTAATTTTCCCTCTTTTTTAATTTTCTTAACGTCCCCCTTTTAAGGAAAACCATCCGGGGCGAGGGAGTAGAGGGGGGAACCCGTCAAGGGAGATGGAATGTGAAGGGAAACCACCAAGGGAGATGGAATATACGGGGAAAACCCCTCCAAAGGGCGATGGAAATATGACAGGAAACCCGTCCAGGGCGATAAAATATACAGGGAACCCCCGAACAGGGCGAGGAATTGAGAAGGAAAATAGTTAAAGGGACTGGAATATAAAAGGGGGAAAAATGATCAGAGGATGAATATAACAGAAAACCCTTTCGGGGGGAAATATGAGGAGAAACCTGTCGGGGGCGAGGGAAAATATACGGGAAGCTCGTCGGAAATGGATATAGAAAAAAACCAGTCCAGGGAGAGGGGAATATAACAGGGCCTTTTCCAGGGCGATGTAATATGACAGGGAAACCGTAAAAGGAATGGAATATGAGTGGGAAACCCGTCCGGGGGAAAAGGGAATGCGACAGAGAAACCGTCAGGGCGATGGAAATAAAAGGGAAAAACCCGCCCAGGGAGACGGAAATGACGGGGGAAATCGTTCAGGGCGAGGGAATAACAGAGAAACCCGCCCGGGGAGATGGAATAGAAAAAAGAAACCATCAAAGGCGATGGAATTAAGGGGAAACCCGCCAGGGGAGGAATATAAGGAAACCCCGCCCGGGGCGTGGAATATGACAGGGAAACCCGTCCAGGGAGATGGAATATACAGGGAAACCCACCAGAGCGAGGAATATGACAGAAACCCATCTAGGGAGAGGGAATATGACAGGGAAACCCCGTCCTGGCGAGGGAAAAAAAATGCAGGAAACCCGTCGGGGGCGAGGAATGTGACAGGGAAAAATTTTCAGGGAAAGGGAAAAATGACAAGAACCCTGTCCACGGTGATGGAAAAAAAACCCGGGGAAACCCGCACGGGGCGAGGGAATGTTGCAGAAAAACCGCCCAAAAGCGAGGGAATAACAAGAAAAACTGTCTACTGAAACAAAAAATTTACGGGAAATCTCATCCATTACATAGAAAACGCGAAAAACATTCCATGTTAATAAAAATGACAGAAAAACCCGCCCAAAGGCGATGGAAAATGAGAAGTTGTTCTGCCCAGGACGATGGAACACAGAAAACCCCGTCCAAGGCGACGGAACATACAGAAAAAACCCCCCAAAGGGCTAGGGAAAAAGGGGGAAAGTTGTTCTGTCCAGACATGGAACACAGAAAAAACCCCCCCAAGGCGAGGGAAGATGACAGAGAAACCCGCCCAAAGGGTGATAAAAAAACTACAAGAAACAAATCCGGCCGATGGACCTTGAAGGCGTTGGAAAATGACGGGAAAACCCCTTCCCAAGGGCGTTAAAAAAATGACAACGAAAGTCTCCAGGGATGGAATTACAAGAAAACTCGTCCAGGAAAAATTAAAAAAAAACGGGAACCCTCTATGACGAGGGAAAAAAAAGACAGGGAAACCAATTCAGGGCGAGTAAAAAAAGGAGGAAACAATTTCGAGTTATGGATTTGACAGAAAAATCCATTGCGACGGAAAATACGGGGGAAAACCCCGGGAAGCTCGGGGAAAAATGATAAGGACCCTGTCCCTCTCATGGAATATGACAAAGAACCCTCTAGGGCGGGGGAACGTCGGGGAAAAACATTCGGGCGATGGAGTAAAGAGAATACTCAAGGGGACGTAAAAAAACAGAAAACCAGTCAAGGGAGATGGAATATGACAGAGAAACCGCCAGGGTATGGATAATACAGGTGGTAATGACAGGTGGATAATGCAGGGGGGAAAAATAACATGGATAATGGCGGGTGGATAATGACAGGGGGAAATGACAGGTGGGAAAAATGCAGGTGGAAAATAAACAGGTGGATAATGAAGGGATAAACGGGTGGATAATGCAGGTGGTTTAATGACAGGTGGAAATGGCAGGTGGATAATGACAGGTGGAAAATGACGGGGGGAAATGACGGGGTGTATAATGACAGGGATAATGACAGGTGGAAAGACAGGGGGAAATGACGGGTGGATAATGACATGGATAATGACAGGGGGTTTTTTTGACGGGGGTAAGGGCGGGTGGATAATGACAGGGGGAAAGGGGAGGTGGAAAATGACAGGGATAAAAAGGTGGGATAATACAGGTGGATAATACAGGTGGATAATACAGGGGGATAATGACGGGTGGATAATGACAGGGGGGAAAATGGCAGGGGGAAAATAAGGGATAATGACAGGGGGATAATGACAGGTGGATAATGACGGGTGGATAATGACAGGGGATAATGGAGGTGGATAATGACAGGTGGAAAAATGCGGGTGGTAATGACGGTGGATAAGACAGGGGATAAAAACAGGGGGGATAATGACAGGGGGGATAATGACAGGTGGAAAAGACAGGTGGATAATAATGGGTGGATAATGACAGGGGAAATGACAGGTGGAAAATGAACAAAATAATATTCAGCTGCGAATAAAATTACCTAAACATTAACGTTAAGTATTATTTATACATAAACATTGGGGACGGACAATCCCATTGTGTGGCACAACATTCGGGTTTAAAAAATACTGCTAAATTAAACATCCAGCCATTACCAACACAACATTAATTTTAAAATTAAAAATTACAACATAACATAGTATCTTAAGTAGTACTTCCAGGTGTGTTTTTACTCACCTATTTTGGTTGCAGGGGTCAGTCCTAGCTCCGGGCCCCTTTGTGTGTGTGTTGTGTGGTGTTGTTGTGTGTGTGTGTGTGTGTATGTTGGTGGTTGGTGTGAGTGGTGTGTGGTTGTGTGTGTGTGTGTGGTGTGGTATGTGTGTGTGTGTTGTGTATATTGTTGTGTGGTGTGTTGTTTTGGGTGGGTGTGTGTGTTGTGTGTGTGTGTACTCACCAAATTGTACTCACCTAATTGTGGTTGGGGGGGTCGAGACTCATCCTGGCCCGCCTTTTCACGATCGCTACGGGTCCTTCTCTCCCTCTTCCTAAGCTTTGTCATACCTCTTTTTAAAGCATGTAGGTTCCTCCCTCCAATTTCACTTGCTAGGCTTTCCATTGCTGAAACCAGACTGAAGAAATCTTTCTAAGCCCCCTGTGACAGGGTCGAGTCTTCAGCTTCCATTTGTGCCCCTTTGTCCCTGTGTCCCCTCCGGAAAACCATCTCTGTCCCCCTTGTCTATTCCCCGCAGGTCTTGTATGTGTTATCTTTTTCTCCCTGACCCTTTCGTCCCCGGTCGTATCCGATTTCCCTCAGCCTTTCCTCGTACGACTTTCCCTTGAGCCGGGGACTACCCTGTTCAAACCTTGTACTTTCTCAAATTTTTGGGACGTGCTTGAAAAAGGTGGGGGTTCCAGATGTGTGAAATTACTCCAGTATTGGCCTAACTAACAGTGTACAGGTTTTGAACGATTCCTTATTAAGGAAAACGGAACGCATTCTCAGGTTTTGCCAGGCGCCCTATGCGCAGCATTTATTTGGTTGATGGTCCTCCGGTGATGTCCCCGGTTTTATGGCCACCCCAAGGTTTTTCGCCCGAGTGGGGTCTGTAGTCTTTGCCACCTAGCCTATACTCTGTCTGGGGTTTCTTTGCCCCTCCCCAATTTCATGACTTTGCATTTGGCGGGATTGAATTCGAGAAGCCAGTTACGGACCAAATGTCCAGCCTGTCCGGGTCTCTTTGCAGTCCTCCCCTTCCTCGTCCGTTTTTAATTCTTCTCTCAACTTCACGTCACTGCGAACAGGGACACTCAGAGTCTATTCCTTCCATCATGTCGTTCACATAACAAAAATACAGGGCCAGAAGCCCCCTGGGGGACCCCCCGTCGTAACGGGACCCCACTGTGTACCTTTCACTACCATGACTTTTCTTGCCCCCTGTCAGGTTTTCCCTTATCCTTGCAGTGCGCCTGATCCCCGTTTTTTTCACTAATCTCTTGGGGGGGGAACTGTCTCAAAGGCCTTCCTGAGTCTAGGAAAAACGCAATCACCCACCCTCTCTCTCGGGTCTTATTCTTTCCCTTGTCATAAAACTTAGGAGGTTTTGGATACAAGATTTCCCTTTCCATGAACCCATGCGGTTTCTTTATAATCTTTTTCCTTTCCGGGTGTTCCCCCCACTCTCCTCCTGATAATCTTCCTCCATGACTTTGCACAAATACATTTCAAGACACAGGTCTGTAGTTTAGTGCCTCTTTTCTTTTTCCCTTTTTTAAATAGGGGGATACATTAGCTTCTTCCATTTCCGGTATTGCCCATTTCGGGGGAGTGTTAAAATTTGTGGTTAGAGGCACGCACAGCATCTCTGCTCCTTCTCTAAGGACCCATGGGAGATGTTTCCGGTCCCATCGCCTTTGGGTGCGGGTCACTTAAGAGCTTTTCACCTCCCCTCAGTTATTCGTTGTCCCAAACTTTTTTGGGGTTGTGTGGTGTGTGTGACCTCATGTGCGTAGTTTTGTGCGTGTAGAAGAGGGTAAACCCCAAAATTTCGTTGGGGAAAGCGCAAAGAGTGTAAAGTTAAGTTAATGAAAGTTAAGTGTAAGTTGATGAAAATTAAGAAAGTTTATTTAGAACGGGTTTAAATTAAAATGTACACAACTTATATACTTTTTAACGAATATTAATTTACCCAGAAAACCCCAAAAAAGTCAGATAAAGTGCTTGTTACTTTTGTGGTGGGTGGACAGACATATTAACACACCAACACTCATCAACACCAATAAAAACATTCCAAATCACTTAAGTGCTTATTAGTACAAAAAAGAACTATTTATTGATGAATTGTATGACATAAATAGAACTACCAAAAATTTTTATTGAATGGGCCCGACCTTGGTGGGGAAAAATGGACGGTAGCTTTGGGTGCGTCTGGGTGACCTACTGTTCCGGGTGTCTGGTGGGTGTAATTACGGACGCAGTTTTTTGTGTGTCACCCCGTAATTCCCCCCCACCGGACAGTCTCTACCGAGCCAGCTAGACAAAACCTCGTTCCCATCTGCAGATCACTGAGGGTGGCTGAGCTGACTTTGGGATCATAACTGGGGAAGGTGAATGGAAAATATCCTAAGGAAATGAGCAAGAGGAGACACCGGGGGCCCCACGGGTGGGTTTCCTGGACAATGGACCGGGGGGGCGAGGTACCCCGGGGAAGTGGGAAAGGGAGAATATCTGAAGGGGAACAAGGGACTCCTAGACCGTGGGCTGGGGGGAGAGAGGATACATTTTGTTGGGCGACCTTGGGGAATGGGGGGAAAGGGGGGGAAAACTGAGGGGGGCACAGATGGGCCCCGGACACATGAACCGGGGAAAGATCAAAACACTAAGTGGTGGGTGGGCCTTTAAAAGGGCAACCACTGGCCTCCACGTGGCAAAGGTCGGTAACTCAGAGATAATTTGAGGCTGCAATGGTCGCAAATTTTTTTTCTTTAAAACATGCATTACGGTTTATGAGACACTGGATACCTTTTCCCCAAATTGGAAGTATCTTTTATATGCGAGGATACCATTTTTCAGATTATCTTATTATTATTATTATTATTATTTTTATTTTATTAATTATTATTATTAATTATTATTATAAAGTAATAACAAATGAGTGTGAAAAATAAGCCGAATTTTCACACTACACAAGCATGTATATTTCTTTTTCCCTCTGGGTTTTCTTTGTTTTTTTTCTAGTTCTTTCTCTTGTTTATTCTGCTTATCTCAATGGGGAAAATGGAACAAAATTTTTCCTCCGAAAGCTATGCTGGTAGGAGGCGACTAAATGCCGGGGGGCAATAGGCTAGTAGTCCCTTCTCCTTAAGAACTACTAAAAATAAGGAAAAGAAAAACTTTTTAAAATTGGGGTGTTTGAATGTACGGGATGTAGTGCGATGATAAAAAAAAATGATTGCTAATGTTATGAATGAAAAGAATTGGGTGTCCTGGGCCTAAGCGAAAAAAAAGATGAAGGGGGAGGGAAGGGGGTTAAAAGGGGTTAAAGGGGGAGAATTGAAGAGTTGGCTAAGGAAGGGTACAAAAATGTTGAAGGATCATTATGGAGAGAGAAGAGGGAATATAAATATAAAATTTAAGGGTTATGTGGTTTAAAATAGGGGCGATGTGAAAAGTGGACATAAGAAGTGTGTATGCACCGAGTTAAAAATTTTTTTCGAGGAGATTATTTCCCCAAAAAAGTAGGTCTTAACATATGCGTGATATCACCATTATTTTTCAATATATTTATAGATGGGGTTGTAAGAGAAGTAAATGCTGGGTGTTGGGAGAGGTTGGGGGTTAAGGAAAAAAAGAAAAACAAAGTGGGAGTTGCCACAGTTCTTTTTGCTGGGGGACACTTTTTCTGGGGGATTCTGAAAAGAAGTTGCATAGGTTGGGAACGACTTTTAAAAGGGAGTAAGAGAATGAATTAGTATTAACATAAAAAAAAAACAAGGGGAATGAGAAAAAACAAAAAATTTTCGTAATGAAAAATTGATACAGATTTGGGGGGGGGAGTATGAAGAGGTGAATGTGTTCAAAAATTTGGGAGACGAATTATCAGCAGACCATGGATGAAAAAAGAGGGGAAATTTCATGAAGTTAGTTTTACAGACCTCCTTATGGGTTTGAAGCTGGTGGTAATATTGCAAGAGGAAAACTGGGAGGTAGTGCAGATGTGTTGAGGGCAATGAGCGATGAGAATATAGCAAAGCATTGTAGCGTCAAAATCAAAGACGGTCAGGGTTTCTAAAAGTAAAAATTTTGTGGCAGAGGAGGGGTTGTTGAAGGGTTTGGACATTTAAAGAAGGGGGAAACAAATACAAGATTTTTGAGGCATAAAAATCTGAATGGAAGGGAAAGGGGGGTAGGGGTTTCCCCAAGGGAAAGGTTTGGGGAGGGGAAAAAAAAGGGGGTTTTGTGTGCAAAGGGCTTGAACTTCCGCAAGCGTGCGAGAGAGAATGGAGACAAATTATTTTTATGACTTGACGTGGGGTTGGAGTGTAAGCAAATAACATTCATGAAGGGGTGGGGGAAAACCCACAAGCCGGACTTGAGTCCTTTGTTTCTTCCCTTTTTTAACGAAAAGTAAGCCGACTCTGGGAAACAGGATGGAACGAATCATGATTAAAGTGCTTTTTCTTTTTCACCTCACCTCGTCTTGTTGGGGGAAAAGACGATGTGAAATAAAAAAAAATTCTGATTAAAAAGAAATTGAAATTATTGGTTTTAAAAAAAAATTTGAGGAAACCCTTGTGAAAGAGTGAAATGTGAAGAAGTGACAAGTTTGACTCTTTTAGATAAACAAAAAAAACACTCATATAAATGCTCTTAGCAAGATAAAATATAAAGAGAATAATTTTTAAAAAAATTAAAAACTGTCTCTTTCAATTACACACAAATTTTTTCTCACCTATCCAAACGACAACAAAAATAATTCCCAAAAAGTAACACAAAACAAAATATCTCGACTTAAAATATAGAACCCCAAGTCGACCAGTGGTCGCTGCTGCAGCCGGGCCCTGGTCGCTGCTGCAGTGGCCAGTGGTCCTGCTGCCCTGGGCCAGTGGGCGCTGCTGCGCCTGCCATGGTCGCTGCTGCAGCCTGGCCATGGTCCCCCTGCGCAGCCTGGCTGGGGGCGCTGCCCCGCCCGGCCAGTGGGCGCTGCGCAGCCTGGTCATTTGGGCGCTGCTGCACCGGGCCCGTGGGCGCTGCTGCACCTGGGGCCCGTGGTCGTGCTGCAGCCGGGCCCGTGGTCGCTGCTGCAGCATGGCCAGTGGTCGCTGCTGCAGCCTGGTCAGTGGTCGCTGCTGCGCCCGGGCATGGGCGCTGCCAGCCCGGCCATGGCGCTGCTGCAGCCCGGCCATGGTCCTGCTGCAGCCTGGTCAGTGGGGCGCTGCGCAGCCCCGGCCAGTGGGGCGCTGCTGCAGCCTGGCAGTGGCGCTGCTGCACCCGGTCAGGGGGTCGCTGCTGCGCCCTGGCCAGTGGGGGCGCTGCAGCCTGGCCATGGCGTGCTGCAGCCTGGTCAGTGGTCGCTGCTGCAGGGCCCGGCCAGTGGCGCGCTGCAGCCGGGCAGTGGGCGCTGCTGCAGCCCCGGGCATGGGGGCGCGCAGCCTGGCCAGTGGTTTGCTGCTGCAGCCCGGCAGTGGTCGCTTTCGCACCTGGGGCCCTGGGCGCTGCTGCGCCTGCCGTGGTCGCTGGGTGCAGCCTGGCAGGGTCGCTCGCAGCCTGGCCAGTGGTTTGCTGCGCAGCCTGGTCAGTGGTCGCTGCGCAGCCTGGCCAGGTCCTGCTGCAGCCCGGCAGTGGTTCCTGCTGCAGCCTGTCTGGTCGCGCTGCAGCCGGCCATGGTCCTGCGCAGCCTGGCAGTGGTCGCTGCTGCAGCTGGCCGTGTCGCTGCTGCAGCCTGGTCAGTGGCGTGCTGCAGCCTGGCAGTGGTCGCTGCTGCAAACCGGCCATGGTCGCGCTGCAGCCGGCCAGTGGCGCTGTGGGGGCCCCCGGCCAGTGGTCCTGCTGCAGCCCCGGTCATGGCCGCTGCAGGGCAGGGGGCCCGGGGGGAGGGGGGGGGGGGGGGGGGGGGGGGGTGGGGGGGGGGGGGGGGGGGGGGGGGGGGGGGGGGGGGGGGGGGGGGGGGGGGGGGGGGGGGGGCAGGGCGTGCTGCAGCCTGGCCGTGGGCGCGCGCAGCCGGGGATGGTCGCGGCAGCCTGGCCATGGGCGCGCTGCACCTGGCGTGGTCCTGCTGGCCCTGGTCATGGCGCTCGCGCCTGGCCGTGGTCGCTGCTGCAGCCTGGCCGTGGGGCGCTGCGCAGGCCGGCCATGTTCGCCCGCGCAGCCTGGGCAGTTCGCTGCTGCACCGGGTCAGTGGGCGCTGCTGCGCCTGGCCCGTGGGGCTGCTGCAGCCGGGCCCGTGGTCGCTGTGCAAACCCGGCCCGGGCGCTGCTGCAGCCTGGCATGGCGCTGCTGCAGCCTGGTCAGTGGGCCTGCGCACCCCGGCATGGTCGCTGCTGCAGCCTGGCATGGTCGCTGCTGCAGCCCTGGCAGGTCGCTGGCGGCCGGTCAGTGGTCGCTGCTGAGCCTGGCAGTGGTCGCTGCTGCAGCTGGCAGGGTCGGCTGCGCCTGGCCAGTGGTCGCTGCTGCAGCCCGGCATGGTCGCGCTGCAGCCTGGCAGTGGTCGCTGCTGCAGCCTGGCCCGGGTCGCTGCTGCGCCTGGCAGGGGGCGCTGCTCAGCCCGGCCGTGGGGGTTCGTGCGCACCTGCCCTGGGCGCTGCTGCAGCCTGGTCGTGGGCGCTGCGCAGCCTGGAAATGGTCGCTGCTGCACCTGGCCCGTGGGCGCTGCTGCAGCCGGCCAGTGGTCGCTGCTGAGCCCGGCCCGTGGTCGCTGCTGCAGCCCGGTCAGGGTCGCGCTGGGAGCCTGGCAGGGTCGCTGCTGCACCTGGGCCTTTGGTCGCTGCTGCACCTGGCCAGTGGTCGTGCTGCACCTGGGCCCTGGTCGCGCGAGCCCCGGTCAGTGGCGCTGCTGCAGCCTGGTCGTGGTCGCTGCTGCAGCCTGGCCCGTGGTCGCTGCGCACCTGGCCAGTGGGCGCGTTGGCAGCCTGGCCAGTGGTCGCTGCTGCACCTGGTCAGTGGGCGCTGCTGCAGCCTGGCTGGCCTGCTCACCTGGCCAGTGGTCGGCTGCAGCCCGGCCAGTGGTCGCTTCCAGCCCGGCCGTGGTCGCTGCTGCAGCCTGGGCAGTGGTCGTGCTGCAGCCTGGTCAGTGGTCGCGTGCAGCCTGGCCATGGTCGCTGCTGCAGCCTGGCCATGGGCGCTGCTGCAGCCTGGCCGTGGTCGCTGCGCAGCCGGGCCAGTGGGTTTTGCTGCGCGCCTGGCAGTGGTCGCGCTGCCCTGGCAGTGGTCGCTGCTGCAGCCTGGCAGTGGGCGCTGCTGCCGCCTGGTCATGGTCGCTGCTGCCCTGGGCATGGTCGTGCTGCAGCCCAGGGTCGCTGCTGCAGCCGGCGTGGGCGCTGCTGCAGCCTGGCCAGTGGTGCTGCTGCAGCCTGGCCAGTGGTCGCCTGCAGGCCTGGGCAGTGGTCGCTGCTGAGCCTGGCCGTGGTCGCTGCGCGCCTGGCCCGTGGTCGTGCTCAGCCCGGCCCGTGGTCGCTGCTGCAGCCTGGCCCCTGGGTTCCGGGGTGCTGCACCTGGTCGTGGGCCTGCGCACGGGCAGTGGTCGCTGCTGCAGCCTGGCCCGTGGTCCTGCTGCGCCTGGTCATGGGGCGCTGCGCAGCCGGCCAAAGGGGCGCTGCTGCAGCCTGGCCAGTGGTCGCGCTGCAGCCTGGCCATGGTGCTGCTGCGCCTGGCCCGTGGTCGCTGCTGCAGCCTGGTCAGTGGGTCGCTGCTGCAGGTGGGCCAAAGGTCGCGCTGCACCTGGCCATGGCGTGCTGCACCTGGCCATGGGCGCTGCGCAGCCTGGCCCGGGGCGCTGCTTGCGCCGGCATGGTCCGCTGCAGCTGGCCAGTGGGTCGCTGTGCAGCCTGGCCCGTGGCGTTTTGAGCTGTCAGTTGGTTTGTTTTCGGTGGCAATTTTTTTTGTTTTACCTTGGGGGGGGATGGTGTGGGTTTTTTAATGCCGGGGTTTTGTGGTGGGCAGTGTTTGGATGGTGTTTTTCGCTTTCTGGGAGCATTTTGGAAGGGTCGCTCTGGGGCGTTCAGTTTGGTTTTTTGTTTCCCGTTTCGGGATTCATGTTTTTTAAAGTGTTGGTACCCTTTTTGAGTTTCATTTGGGAATGTGTTTTGTATTTCTTGGTTTTTTGTTTGTGTTTTACAATTGGGGAGTTCGTGTGGGTTTTGTGTTTTTAGAGTGGTTGATTCAGTGTTGGTTAAAGTGTTGTCCCCGCTACTCCCGGAACGTTCAGTGTTGGTTAATGTGTTGTCCGCTACTCCCGGTGACGTTCAGGTTGGTTAATGTGTTTCCAGCTACCCTGGGAAAATTTAGTGAGGTTAATGTGTTGTCCAGCTAATCCGTGACGTTCAGTGTTGGTTAAAGTGTTTTTCAGCTATCTGGGGACGTTTGTGTTTGGGGGAATGTTTTTCCAGCAACCCTTTGGGAAAGTTTATGTTGGTTAAGTGTTGTCCCCCTACTCCTGGTGACGTTCCGTGTTGGTTTTTAAAGTGTTGTTCAGTACTCCTGTCGTTCAGTGTTGGTTAATGTTTTTTTAAAATACCCTGTGACGTTCAGTGTTGGTTAATTGTTTTGTATAGTAAGTTCATGTAGTTAATTGTGTTTTTAGTATTTTGGTTCACTGTGTTAATTTTTTTGTTAATGTTTTTGGGACCATGTTGTTAATTTTGTTTTTAGTATTTGGTTTACCATGTTTGTTAATGTGGTTTGTATTAAAGGTACCATGTTGTTAATGGTGTTGTATTGTTATTTCAATTTTGGGTTTTAAAGTGTTTTTTGTGAGTAAAATGTACACAT
>NW_026508936.1:0-14643 GCF_026875155.1 Cherax quadricarinatus
TTTGGGTGATGCTGTTATCACTGGTGCCTTCCTAGGTACAGGTTGTGGTGATGCTGTTATCACTGGCTGCATTCCTAGGTACAGGTTGTGGTGATGCTGTTATCACTGGCTGCCTTCCTAGGTACAGGTTGTGGTGATGCTGTTATCACTGGCTGCCTTCCTAGGTACAGGTTGTAGTGATGCTGTTATCACTGGCTGCATTCCTGGGTACAGGTTGTAGTGATGCTGTTATTGGCTGCCTTCCTAGGTACAGGTTGTGGTGATGCTGTTATTGGCTGCCTTCCTGGGTACAGGTTGTGGTGATGCTGTTATTGGCTGCCTTCCTGGGTACAGGTTGTGGTGATGCTGTTATTGGCTGCCTTCCTGGGTACAGGTTGTGGTGATGCTGTTATCACTGGCTGCTTTCCTGGGTACAGGTGTTGTGTGAGGCAAGAGGAGCATCTGGAGAGCGGGTGTGTTGAGGGCAAGGGCAGCAGCATGCGGGCATGAGTACAGCGTCAGGAGAGGAGCGGAGACAGCAGCAGGAGCAGCAGCAGCCGCAGCAGCAGCAGTGAGATGGCCGGGTGCTGCTAGCACGTCAGGTGGGAGACGTCCAGCGCTGCGACATATGACACGCGCACGTTTTACTTTGCCCCACCCCGCCCCTCATACCACCATCCCTGCCCCTAACATCATCACCACTGCCCCTCACACCACCTCCCCTGCCCTCCCTGTCACACCACCTCCCCTGCCCCTCCCTGCCCGTCACACTACCCCTGTCTTTCCACTCACACTACCACTTGCCCCTGCCCGCCCCTCACACCATCTCCCAGCCCTTCTCCGTCCCTCATATCTCCCCTGCTCCTCCTCGCTCCTCTAGCCATCTCCCCAGCTCTTCCCCGTCCTCACACCCTCTTCTGCCCCACTCCGCCTCTCACACCACCTTTCCAGCCCCTCCCCGCCCCCTCTCGCCTCTCCTCTGCCCCTCCCCGCCCCTCACACCACGTCCCCTGCATCTTACCCTACGCACCACCTCTACCATTCCCACCCCCTTACACCTTCCATGCCCTTCCCCGCCCCTTACACCTTCCATGCCCTTCCCCGCCCCTTACACTTTCCATGCCCTTCCCCGCCCCTTACACCTCCCATGCCCTTCCCCGCCCCTTACACGTTCCATGCCCTTTCCGCCCCTTACACCTTCCATGCCCTTCATCGCCCATCACACCTTCCCTGAAATTCCATGCCCTTCCATGCCCTCACACCGCGTCCCCGCCCCTCCTCTCTGTCAATTTTTTCTCAAATTTTCTGTCTTAATCATGTCCCCTAGTCCTGGCCTAGTGTCATCAGGTTTAGCTCTTCTAGCCTCTCATAGTTCATACCCCTCTCCTCTGGGACTAGTTGCCTCGCAAACCTTTGATCTTTTTTCCAGCTTTATATGTTTTACCAGATGCGGGCTCCACATTGGCGCTGCAGACTCCAGGATGAGCCTGACAGATGTGTTTTATGTCATGAATGCCTCCTTGTTGAGGTTCCTGAGAGCCACTTTTAAATTTGCCAGTTTTATACTTATTGGGTTGACGTGCGCCTCAGGCACACATCAACTGCTTAATTAAAGTTTCTTAAATTTGCTTAAACTGGATGAGAGAGAAATTGTATATGGATGGATGTTATTTCTTATGGGTCCTAGTTGCTAGTTATTTCGTCTATCCATGAGCTACCCTCCACACTGTGTGTTGTGCTACCCTCCACACCATGTGTTGTACTACCCTCCACACCATGTGTTGTACTACCCTCCACACCATGTGTTGTACTACCCTCCACACCATGTGTTGTACTACCCTCCACACCATGTGTTTGTACTACCCTCCACACCATGTGTTGTACTACCCTCCACACCATGTGTTGTACTACCCTCCACACCATGTGTATGTACTACCCTTCACACCATGTGTTGTACTAACCCTCACACCATGTGTTGTACTATCTCCTCCCACCCATGTGTTGTACTACCCTCCACACATGTGTTGTACTACCCTCCATACCAGTGTTGTACTACCCTCCACACCATGTGTTGTACTACCCTCCACACCATGTGTTCTTGTGTATTTCACCCTCACAGTTCACTCACCCTCCTCACAGTTCATCTCCGCCTCTCCCCTTCCCGAAAAGTACTCCTTCCGCCCGCCCCTCCCTGTGTTCTTTCCCTTCCCCTCCACTGTGCACTCCTCACCGCCCTCCACTGTGTACTCCTCCACCGCCCTCCACTGTGTACTCCTCCACCGCCCTCCACTGTGTACTCCTCCACCGCCCTCCACTGTGTACTCCTCCACCGCCCTCCACTGTGATCCTCCACGCCTTCCACTGTGTACTCCTCCACCGCCCTCCACTGTGTACTCCTCCACGCCCTCCACTCATTACTTTCAAATGACAAAACATCCGCCAGTAGCATCTGCTTCTTTTAAAGTTAATACAGTTAACCCAAACCTGTTTCCCCGCTTCACAGAGGGCGGTGAGTGAATACCCATCCACCCACCCACCCACCCACCAGTGGGCGACGGGTGTCGTACGTCCGTGCTGGAGAGTGCATGACGTTGCTGGGGCAGACCCACCCGTCAGGACAGTGACTGGATACCCACTCACCCACCACAGTGGGTAGTGAATGACTGCCCACTACAGGGTGGTGGATGGGCACCTACCCATCCACCACAGGGTGGTGGGATGGTAGAGTGGTGGACAAGTGGTTTGCACGCTGGTGGTGGTGATGGTAGGCAGGTGGTATGCACACTGGTGGCATGCACACTGGTGGCATGGTGATGGTAGGTAGATGGTATGCACACTGGTGGTAGTGGTGATGGTAGGCAGGTGGTATTGCATACTTGGTAGTGGTGATGGTAGGCAGGTGGTATGCACACTGGTGGTAGTGGTGATGGTAGGCAGGTGGTATGCACACTGGTAGGGGTAAATGGTAGCAGGTGGTATGCACACTGGTGGTAGTGGTGATGGTAGGCAGGTGGTATGCACACTGGTGTAGGGGTGATGGTAGGCAGATGGTATGCACACTTGTGGTAGTGGTGATGGTAGGCACGTGGTATGCACACTGGTAGTGGTGATGGTAGGCAGGTGGTATGCACACTGGTGGTAGTGGTGATGGTAGGCAGGTGGTATGCACACCGGTGGTAGCGGTGATGGTAGGCACGTGGTATGCACACTGGTGGTAGTGGTGATGGTAGGCAGATGGTATGCACACTGGTAGTGGTGATGGTAGGCACGTGGTATGCACACTTGTAGTGGTGATGGTAGGCACGTGTTATGCACACCGGTGGTAGCGGTGGTAGGCACGTGGTATGCACACTGGTGGTAGTGGTGATGGTAGGCAGGTGGTATGCACACTGGTAGTGGTGATGGTAGGCAGGTGGTATGCACACTGGTAGTGATGGTAGGCAGGTGGTATGCACACTGGTAGTGATGGTAGGCAGGTGGTATGCACACACTGGTGGTAGGCAGGTGGCATACACTGGTGGCGCACAGATGGTATGCACATTGTGGTTCTGTGTTTGGTGGTCACTGCTCCCCTTCCCCCCTTCTTTTTCCCTCTCTCTCTCAGCCTCTTCTTCCCTCTCCCTCTCAACTTCTCTTCCCTCTTAACCTTTTCTTCCTTCTCCCTCTCAGCTCCTTCCCGTCTCAACCTCTCTTCCCTCTCCCTCTCAACCTCCTCTTCCCTCTCCCTCTCACCTCTTCTTCCCTCTTAACCTCTTCTTCCTCCTCCCTCTCGTCACTGCTGAGGGCTCTCACTACTTATACTGCTTCTTAAAATGTGATTGCCGAAAATGACACATAAAATTTACAGATTTTTCCACAAATAAAAATGCCATTTTTTAACAAACCATGGTACGGGTAGGGCTTTAACTCGCGGCAAGCGAGTCGTAAAACCCCAGCGTACCGAGGTTTATTTGGGAATCGTGTCAGTACGACTTCATGAATCATGAATTTTTTTTTAATTTCTCCTCAAGAAGTATGCCAGCAATCTAACCTAGTGTCGCCACCATTGACCTATCGGTATATAAGGTGTAATATAGGTGCTGTTGTTCAAACTTTAGTTGGTGTTTTTTTTTACAATCAAATCATATTTCATAACGTGCACAATGTTTTAGCAAAAGTTTAAATATTTTTTTTTATTGTCGGAACAGTGTGTTTAAAACAAACAAATGGGGATAAATCTTCATAATTCATAAATCTTGGTGACCAATTTTTAAATGAATTGACAATTTTCGTTTTGCCTTTCATGTTGGTTGCTTGACGGTTCCACTCATTCATTTGTGTTCGGTGATGACCAATGAATTACTCGCATGTGTCGCTCCTGACAAGACAATTATTATATAAACACTGACAAGGATGGCACCGCCCATTTATAAAAGCATTGTTGATGTCCATCATATTAAATGATGGACGTTAAGGCTTCCCATTATTCACTGAACATGTAATGTAAATTTCTTATGTAATTTTTAGCTACTGTGATGAGAATGAAATTTTTCTCAATTTTAAGGAAAAAAATATTTAATGAAAGACTTTCTGAAAACAGGAAAAGTTGCCTGGAGAAATGTAGAACGCTGAGAACAATCTGAATGCGACGTTGTAGAGTACATGAGACACAGATGGAGT
This sequence comes from Cherax quadricarinatus, assembly GCF_026875155.1. NCBI lineage: Eukaryota > Metazoa > Arthropoda > Malacostraca > Decapoda > Parastacidae > Cherax > Cherax quadricarinatus. The sequence continues at coordinate 4,639 of NW_026508936.1, forward strand.
AAAACAAAACAAATGTAATTGAAAGAAATCCAAAATAGTTTCTTTAAGCATAAAATCATGCGAAGACCACATCTAGACTAGTATCTGTCCCTCGAGGAAGTGGAAAATATACTGACAATAACAGAAATAAGGGGAAATACTGAAGTCATGATAAACCCACAGTATCAGACTGACCGCAACCCATATTTTTCCACAGTTTTTGACATAACTCTAACCTCGTCTGCTTTAAAAAAAAAATCATTGATAGTATGCTCATGCTCTCTGTCCTACACCCAAACTTATGAAACTCCATATTCATAAAAATTTGCAAGAAACCACTATCTTATGCCTTAAATATTCTTTGGAAAGGAAACTTGGACATAGTCATTCAAAAACATTGAAAAAAACTGATAGTTCCATTCCACATATGTGGCAGTAAAAGAATTGCAAGAAACTACCAGGGTGATTCAAAAGTCTCCATACACGGTACTTAGTGGTGCCCACATACAGCATGTTTTGTGACAAGTGATTACGTAATAGTGACTATTTAGTCACTGTCTGGAGACGACTCGCACTGTACATGAAGATCAGTATTGGTAACATGATACATTATCTTTGAAAGGGTATTTAGAAGTAAGATTGTTATTTACGTGGAATCAAGAGTAAATGGACAACATGGGTTTAGAGCGGGTCACTCCTGGCTTTCTCAATTTCTGGGCGGTTGGGACAATGGTCTTGGACGCATGGGAAGACGAGCAAAATGAAGATGTAGTGTACAGTGAGAAAATGGATATTTAATTTTTTAATCAATAGATTCCAAAGACGGTAAACAATGAGATGGAGGCTCCCACAGTGAAAAGTTGTTCCTCAAGGCACAATATTCGCTCCCACTTAACTTTCTCATCCTTATATCTTTATCTTTCGCAGGCGATATCTGAATTAGTACGATTGACATCCACAGAGGATACAGTAAACCTCGTAGCTGATATAAACCAAGTTTACTAGTGGCCTACTGACAAAATGATCGAGGTCAAACTTTAGGTACTCTGCTTTGGAAAAATCTAGAAATATAGACTGAAACAGAGTAAAAGACATTCAATATAATGGAACTTTAATGTGAGAGACTTGGATGTGATAATGTCAGAGGATCTTTCATTCAAGGATCACAACGTTATCATCATAGAAGCAAGGAAAATGATAGGGTGGATAACTAGAACATTCAAAACAAGTGATGACAAGCACAACGTTATCATCATAGAAGCAAGGAAAATGATAGGGTGGATAACTAGAACATTCAAAACAAGTGATGACAAGCAAATGATGCTCTAAGTCGCTTGTTTTAAGCTGAAATATTGCTGTATCCTAATGGTCCTCGTCAAATGGGGTGAAATTGCACAACTGGAAAACGTACAGAGAATCTTCACTGTTTGCATAAATTCAATCTAGCATCTGAATTACTTGAAAAGGTTAAAGTTCTTCGAATTGTAACCATGGAAATTGGAAAGATGCATTAAAATCTATACCTGGAAAATTCTGGAGGGGTTGGTCCCAAACCTGCTAATATTACTTCAAATGCAAATAAAGGCTTGGCAGACGATGCAAAATACAATAGGTTAAAGGAATCAAGACTTTTCAATACCCTTCGTGCGAAAGATGTGTTACTAACAAACCCCAAACTGTTTTCAAAACGAAACTAGATAAGTATGAGCTGCTCCTGATCTACCGGGCTGTGATGCATACGTTGGTCTGCGTGCAGACCAACGTAGATGAGAGACATTGATCATAGTGTTGAAAGGTCCCTCGGATCACTTTTCCTTGCATAGTGATTTTCATGTTGCCTTACCTGTCAAGACATTACTCTGAATACATTGGAAAGCACAACTGTCAGTATACATAGAGAAATATTTCTGCTTGTATGTACACAGAGCTGTACGAGTGTCTATAGAGGTGTGTGTGTGTGTGTGTGTGTGTCATTTTGGTGATGGTATCCGGCATGCTAATTGTGATTATTATTATTAGTTCTAGTATTTGTATTAGTATTTATTATCAGAGCAGGGTCTTTAGTGATGCATTATGATGAGCAGCACATACAGGAGGGTGGAAGAGTGGCACCTGTCACTGATAGAGTACCATCATAACACATCTGAATTCACTTGTATGAAACACCTTCGTAACTCCATTTCTGCCACAAATTACACAAAATTTTGATAAGTGATGCTGTTTTGTGCACTGCTGTTAATGGTGCTATTGATTCTATTGCTACTGCTGTTGTTATTGCTGCTTCTATTTCTTTTACTGCAGCTGCTGTTGGGTGCTGTTATTGCTGCTGTGTTGTTTTACTGCTCCTGCTGCTAACAGTGCTGTTGCTATTATATTGCTGCTGTTATTGCTCCTGCTGTTGCTGCTTTTCAGTTGAAACAGTCCATGTCTTTGTTTAACCAGTACACAAAGTAAACCGTTGTCTAATTCGTTTAAATACGTCAGTTTCTGAATTAGCTAAGCCAGCAACACTAATTCTAGTTCAGGCTAGATCACTGCAAGTTAACTTCACTTAAATTTAGAATACTTAGTCAATATGCATATAATTTACGTTCAGCTTGCCTCTGGTAGCGGGGAAAATTATATACCGGTTATTGTACTGTATGAAATAACTAGAAAAATACTTAACCGACAATGTTCTTAAGGAACTCGGGTAGCTTGTGAAGTACATGTAGTGGTGGTGATGAGAGGTAGTGGCGGTGGTGATGGTAAGAGGGGGTGATGGTGAGGGGTAATGGTGGTGGTGAGGGGTAGTGGTGATGAGTATTGGGGTGAAGGATAGTGCATTAAAAGAATGGGTCAGAGCATGGGTGGTAATGACAGCATGGGTGAGAATGGCAGCATTGGTGGGAATGACGGCATGAGTGGGGATGGTAGCATGGTTGGGGAAATGCAGCATGGGTGGGGATGGCAGCGTGGATGGTGGCAGGAGAGACAAAGGCAGGGATAGCAACAAGGCCGCGGGGCCAGAAATGATATATATAGAGCGTAAGAAGGTGGTAGCCGGGGGGGAAGGTTGTGGTGGTGGTGGGGCAGGAAAAAGTAATTAGGGGGGTCAGGGGGGGGGCCAGGTGGCCACCAGGCAAAAGGGCCCGCCCCCCACCGACGGCCCCACCTCTTTTCCCCCCCCTCCAGCCCCCCCCTTCCTCCCCCGCAGCCCCGTACCGGCCCACACCACAGGCTCAACACCTGCCCCCCCGCTGTCCGCGCTGCCACAGGGTCACTCGTATCCGCCAGGACACCCCTTTCCCCTTTAAAAAAACCAACTCCACGGCTATCCCTCCCACCTGCTTCCCCAAACTATTATCTTTTAGTATGTTGCTAATTATCTTTCTTTTTTCCCGAAAGCACATAAAACTAACTTATGGGACCAAAGTTCTACAATATTTTTTTGAGGTATTGCATCACTTTGTAGGTGTTCCCGCCCCGGGTTTTTGGTATTTTCACGGGGTGATTTGTGACCTCCTCTATCATAAAAAATTCCCCTTTCTTGCCTTCTCTTCATATTCTCTTAGATGTGCAAAAGCATGTGAAAGCGATAAGGGTTTTGTTTAATTTTCTCTGTGGTATTGTTATATTTTTAACAAAAGTTTTATTGTTTTTTTCTCTCTCCCACGCACATACCCCCCGCAGTTCATTTTCCCACTCCTATTGTTGCTGCAGATGGATCCAACCAGGAGGAAGCGGAGCAGGGAAAGGGCAGGGTGGCAATACTAGAGGAAAAATGTCGGGTCATGCTTACGCTTCTTTTGTCTCAACTCTAATGGTTTTTCCCCCCCGAAAACAGGGTTCCCCTGTTTGGATGTCCTCCTGGGAAATGATGATGCAAAAAGCCCCCTCAGGCCCCTGAACCCACTCCAACAATTTCATCTATCAACAATCTTTTGGAAGCAATTAAGCAACAGGTACGAGGCACCACACATATTCCCAAAGCAGCCCGGAACGCAGCGGGAAATTTACAGCCCTAAAAAAATTTTAAACGATGGTTCCACTATTTAAATGCCCCACCAACCATAAAAGACAGGGGACAACTTGCTACTTTTTGGCAATGTCTGCTTAGCTGTCCCGGGAAAAGGGGGGGGAAAGAGGCTACTTAAATGAAAATTTAAAACCCCTTAAAGAGTTTTCTGGTTTTAAACCCTCATTCGCCTTCCCCGTAAACAAAAAAAAAAGGGGAGAGGCAAAACCCCCCACCACTCTACTGACAGTGAAAAAGTCAGAGCCCGGTGAGCAAGAAATTTAAAGAGGGCAACACAGGGGGGCAATAAAATTTTTACCAGTGAAGATCATTGCCCCCAGGTGCGACAGGGCTAAAGCCTTGGGGAAAACACCCTGCCGGGGAAAACCGTGGCACAACAGTTCCAACATTCTGTCCCCACTAGGAACCCATTGATTGTGGAAGACTAGACTTTTAAAAAGCAATAATGTCGTTCCATCTGGTCTGGGGGGTTAACGGGAAAAAGGCCACAGCATTTAAAGGGAAATGGTTAACCCAGTTTTGGGGAAATTGCAGAGAAAAGCTTTCAGAGATCACAAGGTTCGTCAACAATTCCGGGCGGGTCTGTTTCCTATGAAATTAGCCCTTTTTTTTTTGGGTTTTGAAAACACTTTTTGCATTAAAAAGAAGGATGGGGAATTCGGCCAATTGCGTGGGCAACCGTTACCCCCGCCTCTATCCAAAAGTGCTGCCAAAGTTTCGTGCACAGGCAGCCTTTGGCTTCCCCCCAAACAGCTTGGCTTGGGGGCTCTCAAGGAAGGGAACAGCGGTTAGCAACAGGGGGTATACCAGTGCCTGGGGCAATGCGGGTAAAATAAAATTTCAAGAATGCGTTAAATTTCCCTGAAAAGGACGTGGTTTTTGCAGCAGTACAAAAAACATTTCCCTGGTCTTTTCCCCTTTTGTTTAGCGGGGATAGAAAGGAATCATGTTCTTTTTGGGAGCATGAAATAATCATGGGAGGGTGTCCAAAAGGAGATCCTCTTGACCATTTCTTTTCTGTATAGCATTTGGGGGGAAATACAGTCAGACTGCCCACGAGCAGGAGCTAAACATTGGCCCTAGAGGGATGGCACACTACGGGTACAAAGGGTCCCTTCATGACCTTACAGGTAAGACACGGGACGGGAAAGGGTTCCTAAAACCACCAAATTTAAATCATCTCGCAGTCAACAAGTGTAAATGCGTGAGATAAAAACTCCAGGAGCAGCAGTCTTCCCCCACAATTTAGTGTCTTGCTAGGACACCTCTGGGAAAGCAGTGCATTGACAAATTTGGGAAGAAAATTGGAAGAGTTAAGGAGAATGGAAAACAAATAGGAAATCGGACACCCGTGCCTTGTCCCTTCTCACAAAGTGCTTGGTCTGCCCAGGTTGAATTTTCCCAAAGTGTCCCCTTCATTGAAAACCCCTTTACTGCAGAATAGACAGTATCTGGGGCGATTTTTTACGAAGTACTTAACCTTCTTAACGACGGGCGGGGAAACCAAAGTACACTTCCAGTCAGACTAGGAGGCTTGGGGTCGCAACCCAAATTCTTCCCTTTTTTCCCTTGATGCCAAAAAACATTTCCCCTTTTTCCAAAGGGGTTGGGGCCAGGGCCAAAAAATTTTAGGAGAAAAAATTTTTTTAACAACGGGCCCAAACCAAAACCCGGGCCCCCCCCCAAAAATTTCACAACGCCCCGGGTGGTCCCAAAGGGAAAAAAGCCCCCCTGCCGGGGGGAAATAAGGGGGCCCCGGCGTTTAGGCCCCCCCTTTTTGTTGGGGTTTTAACCCCAGCCTTGGACGTCCCCCGACCTTCCCCCTTTGCCCCACTTTTATTTGCCGAACACAGGGAATTTTTTCGTTTGGGCGAAAATTCGGGAAGGTCGTGGGAAAAAACAGGGAAAAAACAAACGGTTAAAAACCCACAAAAAGGAGCCCCAACAGCGGGTGCCCCGCCGAAGGGAGGCCCCCCCCTATCAACGGGGACCAGAAGGAGATGGTTCCCCCCCAACCTTGACTTTGGGGAACAATTTTGGGGGGGGCAACTGGACTCGGGGAAATTTTTAATTAATTTTTAAAAAGGGGGGAAGGCTAAACCGGAAAAAACACCCTGGGGGGGGGGGGGAAGGTTTTTAAAAGGGAACTGGACCAGACCAATTCCCTCAGGCCCCCCCCTCAAGGAAAATATCTTCCCCGGGGGGGGGGGCAACTCCAGCTTAGGGGGGAATCCCCCAAATCTAAAAAAAAAGGGGCTTGTTATTATTTTTTTATATTTAAACCCCTTTATAAAAATATTAAATTCCAGGGGCTAAAAAACCCTCTAAAAAAAAACCCAAATATTTTTTTTCCCCTAAGGGTTTTAAAAATAATTTCCCAATTTGGGGAACCCACTTTCCCATAAAAATTTTTTCCCTTTTAACTATAATAAAAAATTACCTTTAATTAAAATAAATATTTTTTTTTTTAAATATTTTAAAAAAATTAAAAATTTTTTTAAAAAAGAAATTTTAAAAAAAAAGCCTTTTTTAAAAAAATTTTTTTTACGAAAATTTTTTTTTTTATTAAATTAATTTAAAAAAATTTTTAAATTTTTTAAATAATTTAAAAATTCCCCTTTTTTTTTTTAAAAAAAATTTATTTTATAACCCTTTTTATTTTGATTTTTTCTAAATTTTTTTTAAAAAAAAAACCCCTGAAAAATTTTTTTTTTTGGGAGAAGATTTTTAAATTAGAACACAAAATTTTTGCGCCTTTTCAGTAGGGGTTAAAAAACCCAAAATCCCAAGGGATTTCCCCCTTTAAAAATTATTAAAATTTTTTAATTTAATAAATTTAAAATAAAAATTTTTTATATAAAAAATTACCAATTTGGGGGGGGAAAAAATAACCCTTTGGGGAAAAAAAAAAAGTTGGCTGTTTATTTTGCCTGGGTTCTGTTTTCATTAATGGGAAGGGGGCTCTTAAAAAAGGGGGAAAAAAGAAGGGGAAAAGGGTCAGAAGTGTTAAGGGAACAAACAGGCCTTTCTTATGCTTAAAAATTAAAAAAAAACCCCCCTTTTTAAAAGGGTTTTCCCTTCCCAAAATAGTTCCATTACTTTTTTGGGAATTTTTTGGTGGGGGCCCAAAAAAACCCGAAAGGGGGCCAGGGCGCTTGGGGGGAATTTCCCAATGGGTTTTGGGGTGTATTTGGGGCAAAGGGTTTTAAAATTGTGTTTTTTAAAAATTTTTGCAAGCAAAAAGAAAAAAACAATTGACAGGGGTTAGCGTTTTTAGTTTAAAAACCCTTTTTTCCTACCCTTTTTACGTTTTTTCCCTTTTAAAACTTTTTCTGGATTTTGAAACCCCCGGCAGAACCCAAGGCGATTTTGAACCCCTTTTGTGAGATATAGGTTGAAATTTCAAAAACAAATTTGATACCCTTGTGGCTTAGCGCTTTTTTTTTAAATTTATTAATAATTCAAAACAAATCTTGCTTTTTCATTGACTACATGTTTTGGCATCTTAAAGTATAGTGTGACTTAATAGCTAAATTTGAAAGATGACAACAAAAAAATGAGTGAGATACTGAAATTAATATGACGTGTTCACGGCCACTAACCAGTTAAAATAGACAATCCAAATTTTTTTTTCTATAACCCTCAAAACCCTTTAACGTATGAAAAATTTTTGACAAAACCCCTAACCCACAGATTTGAAAAACCATCGACGAAGCCCCATGCACACGCCCAAGCCAGACTCGTGGACTCGGTTCATTAAGAACTCAAGAAACCCTTCCGGGCCCTAAGCTGTAATGGAAAGGAGTTTAAACACGGGTGAAAACCCCATCACTAAAAACAAAAATATAGCCCCCTCCATAAAGGTGGCGAAAAAGAAATAGCTAAAAAACTATGCCTTAGCTCTAAACGTCCCACATATAAAATCATAAAAAGCTTTTTAAAGAACAGGATTGCAAACCACTTGGGAAATCAAACCATTCCCCAAATCGGGCAACAGGGGTTTCAGGGAAAAGTCGCTGTCCCTCTCGCAACTACGGACTACTTGTTGGTCTTGGATGCCTGGAAACAGAATGCAGATGTATTTTTAAACACAGATTTGGCAAAAGTTTTTGAAAAAGTCGATCAGGTGTAATGACACAATGATACTAAAGGAAAAACGGCGAAGTGGGCGGGGGGGATCTTCAACTTTCTAAAAAATTTGAACCAAAGAGGAGTGGTAAACATTTTAAATTAAAAGTGCCATAGTGAAGGGCTCTGTTCCCAAGCACAGTACCGCCCCTATCCTTTTCCCCTCATCCTCATATCAGAAGAGATTAACCATAGCCCCGTATCATCCTTTGCAGATGATACTGGATCGCCGGTGTCATCCTTTGGGGCCCGGCAAATCACAAGAAGTTTAAAAAACCGAGTTTTCCCCAATGGGCAACAGAGAAAAATATGATGCGTGGGACAAATTCCAACTCTCCTTATGGAAAAATGGAGGAAATTTAATAGCTAGAACTGGAATACTAAAAAAATTTGTGATTAAATGAAATAAATTTTTGGGTTAAAAAGGGTATAAAATTGGGCTCGGGGGAATTTCTTTCCCGGGGTCTAACTTCTTTATGCTGATTACTAATACTCGTAAGAGAGGCTTGAGACAGTGCTCTTTTTATTTTTGATAAATAAATTGTAGAAGTGGGTAGCAGTCAATTTACAAATTTTCTTTATCGTTTTTTTGATGGCGCACTAAGATTTTGGTGTTGATTGTTCGATTTCCCATTCAACCGAAATTTGAGGGATTTAAAGTCTCCTCTTGCGGGTCTCTTTTTCCCCTTGCCTTGACTACAGGGAAATTGATGAATGACATTTTTGCAACATTAGGGTATTTTCTTGTAAAAGTATCGCAGCCCGAATTCACCAGTCCAAAAAACCCGAGGTCGGGGTAAAGTAAAAACAGTCCTTCAGCCTTTAGTGATGCAACATCCGTCAATCTTATAAAAGTACAGCATATGCAGGGAGAAGTGGCTTTTATACTGCACACAAAGAGCTGGGCAGTTGGGGGAAAGGTTATCAGGGAAAATCCCTAATAGAAGTAGGTTTTTTCCTAAAGGGTTTGGCAAGCGTTGAAGAATTTTTGTAAAAATCCAGGATCTGCTTTTTGACAGCATTTTTTGTTCTAAATAACAAAAAAGGGACAATACCGTGATGGGAAAGATACACAAATAACCCCCACATAAAAAAAGCTTACGAGCGTTTCGGGGACTTGGGCCAGTGGACCGAAAAAGTCGTCGAAGCTTCTCTTTTTGTGCGGGTTTTTTTGTGTTTTGTGGTTTTAATTACCTCCATTATCACATTTGTTAAGTACCCCAAAATGGTATTCTATTTCGTTTTAGTTTTTCCCCCAAGGGCCCCAGCAGCTATGTTAATGATTTAGAAAATTGACAGGGATACCTTCCCGCTGTTTTAAAAACACCCCTTTCAGGAAATTTTGTGGGATTTGGGGTACAGGTCTCAATTTTTTGGGTTTGGGTTTTTCCCATCTTATGCATCTTTAAGGTCTTGGGAATTTGGGGGTCGTGGTAGTGGTACTTAGACTTTTGAAAAAGGGAAACCCCCGAATCTGACCAGGTGCTGAAGGGAAGTTTTACATTCCACCCGAAGGCCTGGTCTGCAGGGTTTCGGGGGGAAAGAAAAAAAATTTCTGCAAATTTACTCTCTTTTATTTAGTGGGTTACTGAACCGGTCGTAATTTGGGTTTTTTTTAAAAATTTTGCTCATTCATGTTCATCGTCGTATATGAACCCCCCGTTATTAAGGGGCCAATTATAGGCAGTTTTTGCTTGAATTTGCATTTTTTTTTTGGGATGAGAAAATGAAATGATTAATTCACTGTGACAAAAAATCAGTTTAAAATTTCGATTAATAATTTTATTTTGGGTTTTTAATCATGTTTTTTTAATACAAAAAATTTCACCACTTTTCGTAAAATTTTGGGGAAAGGTGCCAGAAAAAGGCTAGGTCGTTTA
>NW_026508937.1:5000-14513 GCF_026875155.1 Cherax quadricarinatus
AGGAAACGGGATGAGTATCTTCACCAGACTGTGATAGATATGTGGGAGACTGGGCCTCCAACAGCAACAGGCTGGTTGACCAGACAAGCACCTGGCGAGCCTGGCCCATGACCAGTCTCCGAGAGTAGTGAAACTCTCGAAACTCTTCAAAGGGCAAAGGTAAGGTAAGGTCTGTCGTCACGCTTTCCAGTTCTCATGACGTTGCATTTTGACTGAAGTCGCGAAATCACTTTTTTGACCATATCTTATGCCTGGTGAAGTCTTCCTGAAGTTTATCATTGTCTTCTCCTGTTCTTACTCTTCTCATTAGTTTTACATTATCTGCAGAGAGACACAGAGACTGTTCCCTCTAGTAGGCCATTCACATATATTAGGAGTAGTTGCGGTCCCAACACTGATACTTGCGGATCCCTACTCATTACTTTCTCCCATACTCTTACTCTCTGCTTTCTGTCATTCAGGTACTCCTTGACTCACTGGAAGACTGTCTTTTAACCCTGCCTGTTCCTCTATTTTCTAGACTGATCTCTGGCGGAGTACACATATAACACGCACATAGGAGAGAGGAGCTTACGACGACGTTCCAGTCCGACTTGGACCATTTACAAAGTCACACTCTGTAAATGGTGACTTTGCAAACGGTCCAAGTCGGACCGAAAGGTCGTCGTAAGCTCCTCTCTCCTATTGTATTGTTCCAGTCACGGTATTGTGCCTTTCGTTATTTATCTCTGGTATAGTACCTTATCAGAGGTTTTCCTACAGTCCAAGAAGATGCAGTCCGCCTAGCCCTGTCTGTGTTATCTCCGTGCCTGTCATAGACCTTCAGCAAATTCTTGAGGCAGGAATTTCCATCCCTAAATCCATGTTGGGTGGCTGTGAAGAATCTCCTCTCCAACTGTTCTACTATCGCTTACCTTTCTAACTTCTGCAGAAGTTTTGACACTGTGCATGTTAAAGATATCAGTCCATAATTCAGTGCCTTTTGTCTGTCCCCCTTTTTTATGTGTGTGTGGGGGAAGAAGGGGTATACTCATCTATTTATGGTTCCAGGGATCGATGCTCAGTTCCTTCGTGCGTGTGAGTGAACGAACAAGCAGAGAGAGAGAGAGAGAGAGAGAGAGAGAGAGAGAGAGAGAGAGAGAGAGAGAGAGTGAGAGAGAGAGAGAGAGAGAGAGAGAGAGTAGAAAACCCAAGGTTATGCATAGTATGAAATATTTAAACAAAACCTAGTCTTGACAAAGAAATGGAGATCACACCGACGTACTGGAGGCTGGAGCAAGCGTGCTGAAACACCCCAAAGTTATGCAAAATAATGTAAATTACCAATTGCACGAGCACTCAGTGTAATTTACAGAAACAATTTAGATTTAGGGAAATCTCCGAAATCTTAAAAACTGCAGACATAACTCGTCTTCACAAAGGAAATAACAGAACAGGAAAAAAACAACAGTATAGAGCTCACACCTCTCAAAAACCTTGTAGAGGGTTGTAGGACGTCAGCTCAGTAATTTTTACAGAAGTACACGAGCTTCACACCTCGGGGTCAACATGGTTTTTAGAAAATGCTCGTTTCTCTTAACTAAACCATTATGACAATGTCAGAGGCATTGGAAGAACATCAACATACTCATGAATGGAGAAATTGTGCGAGACATATAACAGATGCGACTCCAAAGCTATAAATTAAAAAAATATATATCATAAGTTATAACATTTAAGGCAAGGAATATTGAAGAGGAAATTGGATTACTATCTTCGCAGTGTTCCAGGTCAACCGAGCAGTACTGGATATGTGGACCAGCCGGACGCAAACTACAGCCTGACTGATCAAGCAGTCTACAGGGAGGCATGGCCCAAGGCAAACAGGAAAGCTTTCTTAACAGGTCATAGGTAAGGAAGAGGGTAGGGAAGACTGACAGATTACACTGATGTACAGTATACTACACAAAATTCAGTCTGGGTACAGGACACTAAAATGTTCAAACCACGGAACGGGTGAAATTTGAACCCATGGCGAGTGAGTCGTAAAACTCCAGGCCAGTGCATAAGTTTTTACTCACTCGCTGTTACGATTCATTTGCCATGAGTTCAAACCCCACCCGTTCCGTGGTTTGTGTACAAAGTTCTACAAGGCACTACTCTGGTGCCTTTACTCTTTTTCCTCATAAGAGACAAGAACAGTAACTTAGTTTCATCCTCTTTCAGATAACATAGTATGATTGAAAATTGTCTCAGAAGAGAATATTAAAATTAACAAATTTATCCATCGAGCAAGAGACAACATGAAGTTCAACGTGAAACATTCCGGCTGCTTTACTATGGAACGGTGACTGAAGGAAACTTAACATTCTCTTCTACAAATTGTGCTAAATATTCGCCTCCTCTTTGATTCCGTCTTAAGCATTATTTGTATTAATACGCTGAAAGATGGCGCATGAGTCAATCTGTTGTAAGAGAAGAGCTTGTCTTCTAAGGTAAGCCGCTCCACTGCCGCAAGATCACTCATCTCTGCCACAAAAGAAGCTTCGGTGCCAAGATCTGACGGTTGTCCTCGACATGGAGAATATTTCAAGATAAAAGCAGCTCACTGCGGAAGATGGAGGCTCAAACAGCAGCTGGTTCAAGATGGCTTACTTGCATTCAAATGGAAGTGCTAGATTCTTAAGGGTCATACAGCGTCTGAGGAATGGGAGACAACATAGTTCAATCCAAAGTAAAGGACTCTGGCATCGAGTTCTTCACTTGCATCAAGTCACCTCCTTGGATAGAAGACGGTCTAGTGTGGATACTGGTTTTAATGGGCTGACCCTACACCATTATCACCATTCCTTGAACAATAATAATAGACCAGAGAAATATATATATATATATATATATATATATATATTATATATATATATATATATATAATATATATATATATATATATTTAATATAGAAGACATCCAGATAACCTGGGCCTCCCTGGCCTTAGGGCTGCGAATGAGTCAGAGTTGACCCTGAGAATGCCAGTGTTAGAGTGTGAAAACCAGCACGAGCAAGCATAGCAGCCTGGAACCCTACAAGCCACATGTGGGTGCGGGGCTCCCGGACATTTGGCCGACGGATACTTCGCCGACGGACATTTAACTGAAGAACATTTGACCGAACGGGCATTTCACCGAATGGACATATGGTCGAATTGGCATTCATCACCTTAATCTAACCTAACGTATCCTAAACTAACCTAATTATCCGTTCGGTCTATTGTCCGTTCGGCCAAATGGCTGTCGGCACAATGTCCGTTCGGCCAGTTGTCCTTCGGTCAAATATCTGTCGGCACGGGGAATAATCTGGCTGTACATGTATGGTATACAATACCGAAAAGATTAAGAATTAGACACGTGCAACATCTGGGTATCTGTATTGCAAGATACCCAGATGTTTCACTTGTATCTAATTCTTCAGTAATTAGGTTGACGCAGGAGACTGCGGCTAACTACCACACACCACGTGTAAGGAAGACGACCTGCCATGCAATTGCCGTGAGAAAGTCGGCTAGGTTGCAGCACCCACCTCCACCACTTGCATCCAAGACAAGCTGGACCCTCACCATAGGGCTGTAAACGGGACCTGTTTGTACCAAAACACCGCACCACAGCAGCAACCTACGTTCTTAACATTTCATTAATTGGTATGAACAGTGAAAATCCTGCCATATTTACCGCACTAAGTCTTGTTATTGTCTGTCTGTCCCGTGCAAATTTTGTCACTTTTATCCAATATTTTTCCCATTGTGATACGTATATTAAATTGGTTACTTGTGATGATGAGACGACAGTCTAACCTGGTGGCCTGGTGGTTAACGGTCACACTTCACACAGTGAGGGCCTGGGTTCGATTCCCAGCCAGAGTAGAAACATTGGACGTGTTTCTTTCCACCTGTTGTCTATGTTCCCCATCAGTAAAATGGGTACCTGGGTGTTAGTCGACTGGTGTGGGTCGCATCCTGGGACACTGACCTAAGGAGGCCTGGTCACAGACCGGGCCGCGGGGGCGTTGACCCCCGGAACTCTCTCCAGATAAACTCCAGATAACCTACACTATGTTGACAATGGTATAAAATATCAACAAGATGATGAGTTTTACACATGTTGAAACACACATGTGCAACACACACACAATACACAAATAACCTGCACATAGGAGAGAGAAAAGTTTATGGTGACATTTCGGTCCAACTTTGATCATTCACAAGTCACACTACATGTGCAGCAGTTGTAGGCTTCTACAGTTGTAGGCTTTTTCAGTTAAATACAGTGTATAGGTTGAAGACAGCATAAGTGACGAGGTAAAGATGATGTATCAGTCCATAAGCCTTTTAGAAATAGTTGGAGGTTGTCAGTCCCTCAGCCTGGAGAAGAGTTCAGCTCCATTCTAGTTGACTGAAGAAGCCTACAGTGTAGGCGAAAAGTTTCAACAATAAAAATACATAACTGTTGCACAGGAGTCTTTCTCATTAACCTAAACTAACGTTATCTAATTGAAAAATTTGCTGCAAAAAGTATGTGAGAAATCCACAGATGCTTGTGGGAGTTAAGAGACGGGGTTGAGAAAGAGTACACTGGGCGCTCGTTAGTGGGCAGTAACGGCGACTCCAGGAACCAGTGACGGGTTATCATTCGTGAAAGACCCCGTGTCATAAATACATTGAAGACCCCGTGTCATAACTTCATTGAAGATCCCGTGTCATAACTTCGTTGAAGACCCCGTGTCATAACTTCGTTGAATACCCCGTTTCTGGACTTCGTTGAAGACCCCGTGTCTGGACTTCGTTACAGACCCCGTGTCGACTTCGTTACAGACCCCGTGTCTGGACTTCGTTGAAGACCCCGTGTCTGGACTTCGTTACAGACCCCGTGTCTGGACTTCGTTACAGACCCCGTGTCTGGACTTCGTTACAGACCCCGCGTCTGGACTTCGTTACAGACCCCGTGTCTGGACTTTGTTCCTGACGAAATATTTCGCAGAAGAGAACGCGACTATCCCCGACACTCCAAAATTGGAACGTTAATTTAGTGTTATCGTCGAGGTGGATGCAAGAAGAAATGTAGGCAGACTCGGTTTAATTTCCACGTCATTTCTTGGTTGTTATCTTAAACGCCAACGCAAGATTTAAGTCGATACCTTCCCACACTCCTGACCAGCAGTTTATATACATTGAGAGACATATCTCAGTGTATATACGCTGAGATTTATACACCAAGATGTGTATCTGTGTATATACGACGAGAATTTACTTTAGTCCCTGTTTTATGTACTAAAGTGTTATTGGCTAGTGATAAAGAGATGACAGTGAGTTGTAATGACTCTTCTAGTGGTCGATAATCTTTGGTCACCCAGCATAAGAGGGATTACCAATAAACCCCTGGCTGTCTTCAAGAGGGAGTTGGGCAGGTACCTAAAATCAGTTTCTGACCAGCCGGGCTGTGGTTCGCACGCCGGTTTGCGTGCGGCCAGCAGTAACAGCCTGACTGATCAGGCCCTGATCCACCGCGAGGCCGTGGGGGCGTTGACCCCCGAAATCGGTAACAACCTATAGGTACTTACCGTTACACCAGGACTCAGTACTGTAAATTAACAGCCCCTTTTAATTCAGGCGAAATTGCAGAAATAGATAATATACATGAACCCTCAGTACTCGTATAAGTTTAGTCGAGTTCCTAAATTACCGTGAACGCTGCAAGTGCCTTGAACTGTAATCCAGAAAGATAAGTCATAATTTGCAACTGAGAGATTCTGGGGAAATTGGTTCAAACCCTGCTCACCGAACTCATTCCCTAGGAAAACAATAGGCTCGGCAGATGGTGCAAAATATATCCAGTACAAAGCTGAGGTGCCATATGTATACTAAACGATGCCTTGGTAAGTGTAAAGGAAACGAGAGTCTTCAGCACTATTGCCATACATCAGTTTTTTTTTTAGTAGCAAACCCCTCGTTGTTCTTCAAGAGGGAAGCTGAGAAAATGCTCAAAGCTAGTTCCTGATTAGCTGGGCTGTGGTGTCTACTCTGAACTTCAAACTCTTGTCATAATTGTATACCTATAACATGTAAAAGAAATTGCGCTTGGCCATGATTACTGATATGTTCTGTCAGGCTTATGACCGTTTAAGCTGGCAAGAAAAACTTACAAACTACTTCTTACATACAGTATACACTTACCTTTACTTTCGTGTGCATTTCTTAGGAATTCTTATTCTTCTCCAGTTTAAGAAGTCTGGTCTGAGACCGGACCACGGGTGTGATGATTCCCGTAACTATTAACAGAGAGCTAGACCATGTGAATGTAAAGCACGTTAAGTCCTGCAAACCATTTGTCTTTACTCCTATATATCACATTCACACACACATCCCTGGTGAATGCTTACGCTTGTACTACTTAAAACATCCTTCACACCTCCCTTTAACCTCTCCTGGAACAATGCCTGGCCATCCTTCTACCCCCTAGGTTTACACACTTTGATCATCCTATTTTGCTCCAACCTAATTAAATGACCAAATCTCTTGAACATCACTACCTCTGACCTCTGAATTTTACCTGTTGTAACCCACACACTTCTAATTTCTATGCTGCTATTCTCTGCGTAACATTCACACTGCACATAACTCTCAAACACGACGTCACTGCATCCAGTCTCTTCCTCGCTGCAACGTTTAAAACCCATGCCTCATATTTATATAAGAGTGTTAGTGCCAATATACTCAGCTACATATAATTTTTAGTCTCCACGTAAACTTCCTTTCAACAGACAGTAATAATAATAATAATAATAATAACAATTATTACTATTATTTGATTTGTACTTTCGTGAAGAAGCGATGAATCCGTAGGGGTCATACAGTGCCTGGTGAATCGAAGATAATCGGGTTTGATCCAAAGAAAAGGAGGATATCTCCAATTCCTTGGATCAAGAGCTCTTTATTTGCATCATGGCACCTCTCCTCCACGAACAGAATCGTGTTCTCAACTACCATATATAATATATATATATATAATATATATATATATATATATATATATATATATATATATATATATACCTGGCAAAGTGTATGGTAGAGTTATTATTGAAAGAATTGAGAGGAAGACGGAGAATAGGATAGCAGATGAACAAGGAGGCTTTAGGAAAGGTAGGGGGTGTGTGGACCAGGTGTTTACAGTGAAACATATAAGTGAACAGTATTTAGATAAGGCTAAAGAGGTCTTTGTGGCATTTATGGATTTGGAAAAGGCGTATGACAGGGTGGATAGGGGGCAATGTGGCAGATGTTGCAGGTGTATGGTGTAGAAGGTAGTTACTGAAAGCAGTGAAGAGTTTTTACGAGGATAGTGAGGCTCAAGTTAGAGTATGTAGGAAAGAGGGAAATTATTTCCCAGTAAAAGTAGACCTTAGACAAGGATGTGTGATGTCACCGTGGTTGTTTAATATATTTATAGATGGGTTGTAAGAGAAGTAAATGCGAGGGTCTTGGCAAGAGGCGTGGAGTTAAAAGATAAAGAATCACACATAAAGTGGGAGTTGTCACAGTTGCTCTTTGCTGATGACACTGTGCTCTTGGGAGATTCTGAAGAGAAGTTGCAGAGATTGGTGGATGTATTTGGTAGGGTGTGCAAAAGAAGAAAATTGAAAGTGAATACAGGAAAGAGTAAGGTTATGAGGATAACAAAAATATTAGGTGATGAAAGATTGGATATCAGATTGGAGGGAGAGAGTATGGAGGAGGTGAATGTATTCAGATATTTGGGAGTGGACGTGTCAGCGGATGGGTCTATGAAAGATGAGGTGAATCATAGAATTGATGAGGGGAAAAGGAGGTCTAGTCTGTGGAGACAAAGAACTTTGTCCTTGGAGGCAAAGAGGGGAATGTATGAGAGTATAGTTTTACCAACGCCCTTGTATGGGTGTGAAGCATGGGTGATGAATGTTGCAGCGAGGAGAAGGCTGGAGGCAGTGGAGACGTCATGTCTGAGGGCAATGTGTGGTGTGAATATAATGCAGAGAATTCGTAGTTTGGAAGTTAGGAGGAGGTGCGGGATTACCAAAACTGTTGTCCAGAGGGCTGAGGAAGGGTTGTTGAGGTGGTTCGGACATGTGGAGAGAATGGAGCGAAACAGAATAACTTCAAGAGTGTATCAGTCTGTAGTGGAAGGAAGGCGGGGTAGGGGTCGGCCTAGGAAAGGTTGGAGGGAGGGGGGTAAAGGAGGTTTTGTGTGCGAGGGGCTTGGACTTCCAGCAGGCATGCGTGAGCGTGTTTGATAGGAGTGAATGGAGACAAATGGTTTTTAATACTTGACGTGCTGTTGGAGTGTGAGCAAAGTAACATTTATGAAGGGGTTCAGGGAAACCGGTAGGCCGGACTTGAGTCCTGGAGATGGGAAGTACAGTGCCTGCACTCTGAAGGAGGGGTGTTAATGTTGCAGTTTAAAAACTGTAGTGTAAAGCGCCCTTCTGGCAAGACAGTGATGGAGTGAATGATGGTGAAAGTTTTTCTTTTTCGGGCCACCCTGCCTTGGTGGGAATCGGCAAGTGTGATAATAAAAATATATATATATATATATATATATATATATATATATATATATATATATTATATATATATATATTACAATGTGTTGTATATTATATATAAAATATAATATATATATTTATATTTATATATAATATATATATATATATATATATATATATATATATATATATATATTTATCGGTATGCTTTGTATCCATCTAGTAGCAATTTGAAAAACTATTTCCAATATGATGGAGAGAGTTAGTTTTATGGCAGTGCTGTACCTCAAAAATATAGTTTTATTAACATTAATATGCAATATACGTTATAGTGTTTTTCCCCCCTCTACCGGCAATTTCAATAACTACGGGCGTTCCCTTTCAGGGGTTATAACGTTGTTTTTCTGTAGTGGAAAGTGATCTTGGTGCAATATTAAAAAATGAATTGTGTAAGATATCCCTTCAAAACTTGTGTGTGGTTTAGTGGGAAGTGAGAGGGAGTGCTACTGTTGCTGCTGCTACTGTTGCTGCTGCTGCTGCTGCTGTTTCTGCTCCACTGTTGCTTCTCTACTGTTGCTGCTGCTATTGTTGCTGCTCTATTGTTGCTACTGCTACTCTGGCTGCTGCTACGGTTGCTGCTGCTGCTGCTGTTTCTGCTCCACTGTTGCTTCTTTACTGTTGCTGCTGCTATTGTTGCTGCTCTATTGTTGCTACTGCTACTCTGGCTGCTGCTACTGTTGCTGCTCTATTGTTGTTACTGCTGCTCTGGCTGCTGCTACTGTTGCTGCTCTATTGTTGCTACTGCTACTCTGGCTGCTGCTACTGTTGCTGCTCTACTGTTGTTACTGCTACTCTGGCTGCTGCTACTGTTGCTGCTCTATTGTTGCTACTGCTGCTCTGGCTGCTTTACTCTTGCTGCTGCTACTCTTTCTGTTCCACTGATGCTTCTCTACTGTTGCTGCT
>NW_026508938.1:0-14761 GCF_026875155.1 Cherax quadricarinatus
TATATCATCATTTTAAATAATTTACCATCATTTAAATTTTTTTTTCCAAAATGGTTAAAATCTTTCTTTGATGGTAAAATATTTTGGATCATCAAAAAAAAATATTTTTTCATCATTGAAAATTTTTCCATGTTGGTTAAAATCTTTCTATGTTGGCAAAATATTTTATATCATCATATAAAATAATTTACCATCATTTAATTTTTTTTTTCCAAAATGGATAAAAGTCTTTCTATGATGGTAAAATATTTTGGATCATAAAAAATATATTTTTTGATCATTGAAAACTTTTCCATGATGGTTAAAATCTTTCTGTAATGGCAAAATATTTTATATCATCATATAAAATAATTTACCATCATTTAAAAAATTTTTCCAAAATGGTAAAAATCTTTCTATGATGGTAAAATATTTTGGATCATAAAAAAATTTATTTTTTGATCATTGAAAATTTTTCCATGATGCTTAAAATCTTTCTATGATGGCAAAATATTTTATATCATCATATAAAATTGAATAGAATTGATGAGGGAAAAAGAGTGACTGGTGCACTTAGGAGTCTGTCGAGACAAAGTACTTTGTTCTTGGACTCAAAGAGGGGAATGTATGAGAGTATAGTTTTACCAATGCTCTTATATGGGTGTGAAGCGTGGGTGATGAATGTTGCAGCGAGGAGAAGGCTCGACGCAGTGGAGATGTCATGTCTGAGAGCAATGTGTGGTGTGAATATAATGCAGAGAATTTGTAGTTTGGAAGTTAGGATGAGGAGCGGGATTACCAAAACTGTTGTCCAGAGAGCTGAGGAAGGGTTGTTGAGGTGGTTCGGACATGTAGAGAGAATGGAGCGAAGCAGAATGACTTCAAGAGTGTATCAGTCTGTAGTGGAAGGAAGGCAGGGTAGGGGTCGGCCTAGGAAAGGTTGGAGGGAGGGGGTAAAGGAGGTTTTGTATACAACGGGCTTCGACTTCCAGCAGGCATGCGTGAGCGTTTTTGATAGGAGTGAATAGAGATAAATGGTTTTTTAATACTTGACATGCTGTTGGAGTGTGAGTAAAGTAACATTTATGAAGGGGTTCAGGGAAACCGGCAGGCCGGACTTGAGTCCTGGAGATGGGAAGTACAGTGCCTACACTCTGAAGGAGGGGTGTTAAAGTTGCAGTTTAAAAACTGTAGTGTAATGCACCCTTCTGGCAAGACAGTGATAGAGTGAATGATGGTGAAAGTTTTTCTTTTTTGGGCCACCCTGCCTTTGTGGGAATCGGCCAGTGTGATAATAAAAAAATAAAATAATTTACCATCATTTAAAATTTTTTTCCAAAATGGTTAAAATCTTTTAATGATGGTAAAATATTTTGGATCATAAAAAAAAAATTTTTTGATCATTGAAAACTTTTCCATGATAATTAAAATCTTTCTATGATGGCAAAATATTTTAAATCATCATATAAAATAATTTACCATCATTGTAAGATTTTTCATAATGTCAAAGGTCAGGATAAAAAAAGATAGTGGTTTTATCAAGGTTATTCAGTCAGACAAGTCTCTGTTTAGCTTAACACCCACATCTACCCAGATGATATAAAATCATAGAAAATTTTTCCAAAATGGTTAAAATCTTCCTGTGATGGTAAAATATTTTGGATCAGAAAAAAAAATATTTTTTGATCATTTAAAACTCTTCAATGATGGATAAAATCCTTCTATGATGGCAAAATATTTTATATCATCATATAAAATAATTTGCCATCATTTAAAATTTTTTTCCAAAATGGTTGAAATCTTTCTATGATGGTAAAATATTTTGGATCATAAAAAAAAATATTTTTTGATCATTGAAAACTTTTACATGATGTTTAAAATCTTTCTATGATGGCAAAATATTTTATATCATCATGTAAAATAATTTACCATCATTTAAATTTTTTTCCAAAATGGTTAAAATCTTTCTATAATGGTAAAATATTTTGGATCATAAAAAAAATTTTTTTTTGATCATTGAAAACTCTTCAATGATGGATAAAATCTTTCTATGATGGCAAAATATTTCATATCATCATATAAAATAATTTACCATCATTTAAAATTTTTTTCCAAAATGGTTGATATCTTTCTATGATGGTAAATTATTTTGGATCATAAAAAAAAATATTTTTTGACCATTGAAAACTTTTCCATGATGGTTAAAATCTTTCTATGATGGCAAAATATTTTATATCATCATCATGATGATACAATAATTTACCATCATTAAAATTTTTTTATTAAATAATTAAAATATTTCTATGATGATAAAATATTTTGGATCACCAAAAAACAATATTTTTTGATCATTGAAAACTTTTCCATGATGGTTAAAATCTTTCTATAATGGCAAAATATTTTATATCATCATATAAAATAATTTACCATCATTTAAAATTTTTTTCCCAAAAATGGAAAAAATATTTCAATGAATTTAAAATTTTTTGGGATCATAAAAAAAAATATTTTTTTATCATTGAAAATTTTCTATGAGGGTAAAATCTTTCTATGATGGCAAAATATTTTATATCATCAAAAAAATTTGAAAGAATTGATGAAGAAAAAAATTGCCTACGCACTTAGGAGCTGTGGAGAAAAAGAATTTTGCCTTGGAGGCAAAGGGGGAAATAATAGAGTATATTTTTAAAACCAACGCTTTTGTATGGTATGAAGCGTGGTGATGAAGTTGCAGCAGGAGAAGGCTGGAGGCAGTGGAGAGTCTTTTCGAGGGCAATGTGTGGTGTGAATTTTTCAAAAAAAACGTATTTAGAATTAGGGGAGGTGCTGGAAAAAACCAAAACTGTTGTCCAAGATTGCAGAAGGGTGTTGAGGTGGTTTGGCAGTAGAGAGAATGGGGCAAAGCTAAATGACTTCAAATGTATCATCGAGGGAAGGAAGGCAGGGTGGGGTCGCCCCTAGGAAAAGGTGGGGGGGACGGGAAAAGGGAGGTTTTTATACACGGGCTTCGACTTCCAGCGGGCATCGGGGGCTGTTTGATGGGAGTGAATAAGCAAATGGTTTTTTAAATACTTGACTCGTTGGAGTGTGGAAAATAACATTTATGAAGGGGTTCGGGAAAACCCCGCAGGCCGGACTTGATTCCTGGAGATGGAAGACAGTGCCTACCTCGAAGGAGGGGTTTAATGAGCATTTTTAAAACTATAGTGTAAAGCACCCTTCGGCAAGACAGGAAGAGTGAATAATGGTGAAATTTTTCCCTTTTTTGGGCCAAACCCCTGCCTTTGGGGGGAATCGGCCAGTGTGATAATAAAAAAAAAAAATAATTTACCATCATTAAAATTTTTTTCCAAAAAGGTTAAAATCTTTCATGAGGGGAAAATATTTGGATCATAAAAAAAAAATTTTTTTGACTTTAAAAAACTTTTCCTTGTAATTAAAACTTTCTATAGGCAAATATTTTAAATCACAATAAAATAAATTACCATCATTGTAAGATTTTCATAATGTAAAAGGTCAGGAAAAAAAAGATAGGGGTTTTTATCAAGATTATTCGTCAGAAAGCTCTGTTTAGCTTAACACCCACATCTCCCAGAAATAAAAAAATCAAAAAAAATTTTTCCAAAATGGTTAAAATCTTCCATTGGTAAAAATTTTGGATCAAAAAAAAAAAAATTTTTTTTGATCATTTAAAACTCTTCAGTGATGGATAAAATCTTTCTATGAGGGAAAAATATTTTATATCATCATAAAAATAATTTGCCACTTTTAAAAAAATTTTTTTCCAAAAAAAATGGTTGAAATTTTTCTATGAGGGTAAAAATTTTGGATCATAAAAAAAAATATTTTTTGATCATTGAAAATTTTACATGATGTTTAAAAATCATTCTAGATGCAAAATATTTTATATCATCATATAAAATAATTTTCCCATCTTTTAAATTTTTTTCCAAAATGGCTAAAATCTTTCATGAGGGAAAAAAATTTTTTGGGATCACAAAAAAAAAATTTTTTGATCTTTTAAAACTCTCAATGATGGAAAAAAATTTTTTTCTATGATGGCAAAATATTTCATATCATCAATAAAAAAATTTACCATCATTTAAAATTTTTTTTCCAACATGGTTGAAATCTTTCATTAGGGTAAAATATTTTGGATAAAAAAAAAAAAATTTTTTGATCATTGAAAACTTTTCCAGAGGGTTAAAATCTTTCTATGATGGCAAAAATTTTATATCATCAATACAATAATTTACCACTAAAATTTTTTTTTTCCAAAAAAAATTAAAATTTTTTCTATGATGATAAAATATTTTTGATCATAAAAAAAAATATTTTTTGATCATTGAAAATTTTTCCCCTGGGGGTTAAAATCTTTCATGATGGCAAAATTTTTTATGTCTCATATAAAATAATTTACTATCTTTAAAAAATTTTTCAAATGCCAAAAGTCAGGTAAGATTTTTCAAAATGAAAAGGCAGGTAAAAAAAAGTAGTGGTTTTTTAAAAAAAGGTTATTCACCAGACAATCTCGTTTACAAAACACAAGGTTATTCAGCAACAAGTCTTTTTACTTAACACCCACATCAAACCCAAATAAAACATAAAAAATTTTTCCAAAAGGGTTAAAATTTTTTCTATATGGTAAAATTTTTTGGATCAAAAAAAAATATTTTTTGATCATTGAAAATTTTTTTCCATGATGGTTAAAATCTTTCTATGAGGCAAAAATTTTAATATCACCCATTTTAAATAATTTACCATCATTTAAATTTTTTTTCCAAAAAATGGTTAAAATCTTTCTTTAGGGAAAATTTTTGGATCATCAAAAAAAAATATTTTTTCATCATTGAAAATTTTTTCCATGTTGGGTTAAAATCTTTCTATGATGGCAAAATATTTTATATCATAAATAAAATAATTTACCACATTAAGTTTTTTTTTTCCAAAAGGGAAAAATCTTTCTATAGGGAAAAATTTTTTTGGATCATAAAAAAAAAATTTTTGATCATTGAAAATTTTTCCATAGGGTTTTAAAACTTTCTATAATGGAAAAATATTTTATATCATCATAAAAAAATAATTTACCACTTTTTAAAAAAATTTTCCAAAAGGAAAAAATCTTTCTAGAGGTAAAATTTTGGGATCAAAAAAAAATTTTTTTTTTGATCATTAAAAATTTTTTCCTGATGGTTTAAAATCTTTTCTATGAGGAAAAATTTTTTTATATCATCATTTTAAAATTGAATAGAATGATGGGGGAAAAAAAGATGCTGGTGCACTTAGGGCGTCGAGAAAAAGTATTTTGTTCTTGGACCAAAGGGGGGAATGATGAAGAAAAGTTTTACCAATGCTCTTATATGGGTGTAAGCGGGGTGTGAATTTTGCAGCTAGGAGAAGGCTCGACCAGGATATTAAATGTCTGAAGAAATGTTGGTGTGATGAATGCAGAGAATTTGTATTTGGAAGTTAGGATAGGGGCGGGGTTAAACCAAAAATGTTTTCCAAGAGCTGAGGAAGGGTTTTTTAGGTGGTTCGGCAAGTAAGAAATTTAGCGAAACAGAAAGCTTCAAAGGGATCAGTCTCATGGAAGGAAAGGGAGGGGAGGGTCGGCCGGAAAGTTGAAGGGGGGGGGAAAGGGGTTTTGAAAACACGGGGTTCGCTTCCAGCAGCATGCGTACGTTTTTTGATAGGAGGAATAGAGATAAATGTTTTTTTTAATACTTTACATGCTATTGGAGTGTGAGGAAAATAACATTTATAAGGGGTTCAGGGAAACCGGAGCCGGACTGAGTCCTGGGGAAATTAAACAGTGCCTACACCTGAAGAATGGGTTAATGTTGCAGTTTAAAAAAATGAGTGTAAAGCACCCTTTTGGCAAGACGTGAAGAGTGAATGAGGTGAAAGTTTTTCTTTTTTGGGCCAAACCCCCGCCTTTGTGGGAACGGCCAGTGTGATAATAAAAAAAAAAAAATAATTTTCCATCATTAAATTTTTTTTTTTTTCCCAAAAAGGGTTAAAACTTTCTTGATGGTAAAATATTTTGGATCATAAAAAAAAAATTTTTTTTACATGAAAACTTTTTCCCCTGATAATTAAAATCTTTTTATGAAGGCAAAATATTTTTAAATATCATATAAAATAAATTACCATCATTGTAAATTTTTCATAATGTAAAGGGCAGGAAAAAAAAGATAGTGTTTTAAAGGTTATTCAGTCAGACAAGTCCTTTTTACTTAACCCCCCAACACCCAAAGAAAAAAAATCAAGAAAAATTTTTCCAAAATGGTTAAAAACTTCCCTTTATGGTAAAATATTTGGATCATAAAAAAAAAAAATTTTTTTGAAATTTAAAAAAAACCCTTTAATGATGATAAAAACCCTTTTATGATGGGAAAATTTTTTATATCATCATATAAAATAATTGCCATCATTTCAAATTTTTTTTCCAAAAGGTTTAAATCTTTTTATGATGGAAAATAATTTTGGATCAAAAAAAAAATATTTTTGATCATTTTAAAAATTTTACAAGATTTTAAAAACTTTCTAGATGGCAAAAATTTTATACACATATAAAAAATTTACCACATTTAAATTTTTTTTCCAAAATGGTAAAATCTTTCTATAAAGGTAAAATTTTTTGGGTCATAAAAAAATTTTTTTTTGATCATTGAAAACTCTTTAATGAGGGAAAATCTTCTATGATGGCAAAATATTTCATATCACATTAAAAAAATTTACCACTTAAAATTTTTTTTTCCAAAAGGTTAAAATCTTTCTATGATTGTAAATTTTTTTTTGATCAAAAAAAAAAAATATTTTTTTGACCATTAAAACTTTTTCCCGTGGTTAAATCTTTTTATATGGCAAAAAAAATTTTTTATCTCATCATGAGATACAAAAATTTTACCATCATTTTAAATTTTTTTTTCCCAAAATAAATTAAAAATTTCTATATATAAAATATTTTTATCATAAAAAAAAATATTTTTTGATCATTGAAAACTTTTCCATGATGGTTAAAACTTTCTAGATGCAAAATATTTTATGTCATCATATAAAAAAATTTACCATCATTTAAAATTTTTCAAAATGCCAAAAGCAGGTAAGATTTTTTCAAAAGTCAAAGGCAGGAAAAAAAAATAGTGGTTTTTAAACAAAGTTTTTCATCAACAAGTCCTGTTTAGCTTAACCCCAAAGGGTTTTCATCAGACAATCTCTGTTTAGCTTAAAACCCCTTTTACTGCGAAGGGGCCCCAAACCAATGTCTCCTGGTGTCGCAAAAAATTCAAAAAAAAAAAAATTTTTTTTCTTATAAATTAAAAATTATTTTTTCTGATTTTTTTTTAGTCCAAAAAAAAAAATTTTTCCCATCAATACTTACCGAGATAAAGAGGGATAAAGTTTCAGAAAATGACCTGTATGGCAACAGCGGCGACTGCCGCTCACCCTGTAAACTTTTGTTTACTTTTATTGAAGGTTTGTTGTTTTTTTTCACTATTTTATTTTTTTCACAAAACTTTTGGGCCTGTGAACCAAAGTAAGGTGCAATTACAATAACACTTGTTTAAAACACAATAAAACACAAACATAATTATCAATATATTGTTTCAAAACTTGTTTACAAAAAAAAAAACAAAAAAAAAAATTTTACTATTATTGTTCTAAAATATATAACCATTTACATCACTGAATAATTCCTAAAGTTGCAGCTTTTGGGGAAACCGTGAAACAGGTTTATACAATGGGTTTTACACCTTTCACAAAAACATGGTGTCATACAATGGTGTTTTACACTTCACACATAAAACAGGGGGTCATCACATGGTGTTTTACACTCTCACACAAAAACAAGTGTCAACACAATGGTGTTTTAACCCACACATAAAAACATGTGTGTCATTTTTTTTGAATTTTTTTTTATGTTCAAAGACAAAAAACCTCGTCTGAGATTTTCTTTAAAGTATTAAGGGATTGGTTTTTAGTTACCAGTAAAGGGCGTGGTCATCATTTCCCTTTCCCAATTTCCTTCATTCCCTTTCCTACCCGGAGCTACCTGGGGGGGCATTCCCCTCCTTCCTACTTCCTTCATCTGTCCTTCATTCTTTTTTCCTTTCCCTTTTACTAGTCCTTTCCCTTTATTCCTGCCTTCCCTTCTTTCTTCTGGTTTTTATAAAATATATAACATAATAGTCACTAATACTTTCATAAAACTCCTATTATCAAACCCCTTCCCCAAGCTGTCTTGTGTGGAGTGTGGGGCTTTAATTTTTTTGAGTCAGGGGTCGGCACTGTCAAAGGACATATTGCCCATTTTCACCTCCCCTACCCCCCTTCAAAAAATGGGGCCATGCTGCCTTCCCCCCCATTCTATCTAAATTTTCTTTTCCCCCCTCATTCTATCTCTTTCAAAATTCTCTCTTTCTCTCTCTCTGTCACTCTTCTCACAGGGAAAAAATAAATACACTATACATAGTGTAATTTCCTAGGGTAACCAAAAAATTCAGACAAAAAGCATACTCTGCTTGAAGATTGAGTAAACGGGATATGACACAGTCTTGTGGCTCCTCTGAGAAAAAGCTGCAATAGACAGGGGGTTTGGCAGACAGACAAGAAACAACAAATGTTTGCGTCATCATCTTCTCCCCTCCCCTCCCTTTTCCTCCTCCTCCTCCTCCCCTCCTTCTCCCTTTTTCCCCCCCTCCTCCCCCCTTCCCTTCCCTTCTCCCCCTTCTCCTCCCCCTCCTCCCCCTCCTCCTTCCTCCTTCTTTTCCTCCCCTCCCCTCCTCCCCCCTCCCCCCCCTCCTCCTCCTCCTCTTCCTCCTCCCCTCCTCCTGGCCTTGACAGATGGACACGCCCCCCCCCCTCCCCCCTCTTTAGCTCATCAAAGGTCACTCTTTTCAGAGTTATCTCCCCCTTTTCTTGTCACTGTCCGGGGGGGAACTTTTTTCATGCCTCAAGGGGAAAAATTATTACATATTATTTTATTGGTATTTGGGATTCTTCTTTCTTCTTCTTTCTTCTTCTTCTTCTCTTCTTCTTCTTCTTCTTTTTTTTTTTCCTCCTTCCACCTTCCCCCTCCCCCCTCCTCCTCCCTCCCTCCCTCCTCCTCCCCCCTCCCCCCTCCTCCCCCCCTCCCTCCTCCCCCTCCTTTTCCTCCTCCCTCCTTCCTCCTCCTCCCCCCCACCTCCTCCCCCCTTCCTCCTCCCCCCTTCTTTCCTCCTTCCCCTCCCCCCTTCTTCCCCCCCTCCTACCTCCCCTCCTCCTTCCCCCTCCTCCCCTTTCCCCTTTCCCTTTCCCCTTCCTCCTTCTTCCCCTCCTCTTCTTTTTTCCCCCTCTTTCTTCCTCCTCCTCTTTTCCCCTCCTTCTTCCCCCCCCCCTCCCCTCCCCCCTCCTCCATTTCTTTTGGTCTCAACTCCTCGAAAACATAAATTTTTTCTTTTTGACACTTCCCTCTGTGTTAGAGCACACTTGGAAGGAAGAGGGGCCCAGATTTGCAGGGAAGTCCATATTCTTTCCGCAGACATCCTGAAAAAGGACACTGAAATGGTAATTCCCACAATGCACCACTGCCCCCCCCATTTTTTTTATATGGTGCACACTGACCATGGAGACCCATTCTCCCATATATGGGCCTACCAGCTTTCCCCCGCTTTATTTTTAAGCCGCAAAAATTTTTGCAAAAGAACACACAAAATGGGGGTTGTCACAGCTCTCTTTTCTGTGACAAGTGCCTTGGGAGATTCTGAAGAAATTTTTCAAGATTGGGGATGAATTTTGGGAGGGTGTGAAAAGAAAAAAATTAAAGTGAATACAGAAAAAGTAAGGTTATAGATAACACAAAAAATAGGGGATGAAAAAGAAATCAGATTGGGGGGAGAGAGTATGGGGAGGGAACGATTCAGAATTTGGGGAGTGGACGTGTCCAGCGGGGGGTCTAGAAAGATGAGGTGAACAAAATTTATGAGGGGAAAAAAAGTGAGGGTGCACTTGGGGGTCTGTGGAACAAAGAAACTTTTGTCCTTGGGGCAAAAAGGGGAAAGAGAGAGTAAGTTTTTAAAACCAACCTCTTTTATGGGGGTGAAGCGGGTGATAATGTTGCAGCGGGAAAGGGTAGGGGGGTGGGGAAAGTCATGTCTGAGGGCAATGTGGGGGTTTTGAATTAAGAAAATTCGTAGTTTTTTAAGTTTAGGAGGGGGCGGGATTACCAAAAAAAAATGTTTTCCAAAGGGGTGAGGAAGGTTGTTGAGGGGGTTCGGACATGTGAGAGAATGGGGGGAAACAGAAGACTTTAAGAGTGTATCAGTCTGTAGTGGAAAGGAGGCGGGGGAGGGGGCCTAGGGAAGGGGGTTGGGGGGAGGGGGGAAAGGGGGTTTTGTGGCAGGGGCTTGGGTTCCAGCAGGCACTGAGCGTGTTTGATAGGGTAAATTTTTTTAAAACCCCCCCTTTTCCCCCCCTTTCCCCGGGGGTTTTCCCCCCCCCCCCCTTTTTTATTTTCCCCAAAATTTTCAAAGCCCGTATTGTCACAGTTCCCCTTTTTTCAATTTCCTTGGGGAAATTTTAAAAATTTCAGAAGGGGATAATTTTTTTGGGAAAAAAAAAATTAAATTAAACGGGGTGGTTATGAATAAAACAAAAGAAGGGTGAAAAAGAAAAAGAAAAGGGGGGGAAATTGGGGGGAAAAAAATTTTTTTTTTTACTTCCCTTTTTTTTCTGTTTTTTTTTCCTTTCTTCAAAACCCCCTTTTTCCCCTTCCCCCCTTTTTTTTTTCCCCCTTTTTTTTGGGGGGGGGGTTAAATTTTTTAGCAAAAAGGGGCTAAATTATTCTTTGGGGGGTGTTGGTGTGAATTTTAAAAAGAAAATTTATTTTAATTTAGGGGGGGGATTCCCCCTTTTTTTTCCCCGGGGGGGGTTTTTTTTTTTTTTTTCCCCCCTTTTTTCCCTTTTTCCTTCCCTTTGGGGGGGGGGGTAAAATTTTTCCTTTTCCCCACTCTTTTTTTTTTTTTTTTTTTTTACTCTTTTCGAAAAATTTTTTCCCCCCCCCCCTTTCCTTTCTCCTTTTCTTTTTTTTTTCTTTAAAAACATGTTTGCACCCCCCCAAAACATAAAAGGAAAAAAATTTGGGGAAATTTTTTTTTTTCCGGGGGGGGTAATGGGGGGGTATAAAAAAAAAATAAAACTAAAAAGATTTAGCAAAAAAAACCCACGCCAAATTAAAACCCCCCTTTACCCCGAAAAAATCTCCAAAAAACCAAAGGTTTCTTTTATAGGAAAAAATTTGGGGAAAAAAAAAAAAATTTTTTTTAAAAACCCCGAGTTTAAAATTTTTTTTTTTGGGAAAAATTTTAAAACAAAAAAATTTTCCAAAAATTTTAAATTTTTTTCCAAATGGGAAAAATTTTTTAAAAATATTTTTTATCATAAAAAAAAATTTTTTTTTTTTTAAATTTTTTTATGTTTTAAAATTTTTATAAAAATATTTTACATCTTAAAATTTTTTCCAATTTTTTTTTTTTTAAATTGGAAAATTTTATGAAAAAAAAATTTTTTATAAAAATTTTTTTTTTTTATCATTGAAAAATTTTTATATTTAAAATTTTTAATTCAAAATAAATTTTTTTCATAAATAAAATTTTAAATTTAAAAAAAATTTAAAAAAAAAATTTTTTATTAAAATTTTATATAAAAAAAAATTTTTTTAACAAAAAAAATTTTTTAAAATCTTAAAAAATTTCTAATTTAAAAATTTTATAAAATTTTTCCCTCCTCCCTCACCTCCCTCTTCCTCCTCCCTCCTTCCTCCTTCCTCCCTCCCACCTCCTCCCTCCTTCCTCCTCCCTCCTTCTTCCTCCTCCTCCTCCTCCTTCTTCCCTCCTCCTCCTACCTCCTCCTCCCTCCTTCCCTCCTCCGCCCACCTTCCCTCCTTCCTCCTCTTCCTCCTTCCTTCCTCCTCCTCTTCCTTCCTCCTCCTCTCTTCCTCCTCCTCTTCTTCTCCTCCTCTTCTTCCTCTCCTCTTCCTCCCTCCTCCACCTCCTCCATTGCTTTTGGTCTCAAACTCCTCAAATCATAAATAGATCTTCATTTGACACATCCATCTGTGTTAGAGCATCACTTGGGGAAGAGAAGAGTCCCCAATTGCAGGGAAGTCACATATTTCTTACCGCTAGACAATCCTGTAAAAAGGACGACGGAAATGGTAGTTCCCAAAACAATGCACCACTGCTCCCCTTATTTTTTATAGGTGCACACTGACCATGGAGACCCATTCTCTCATATATGGGCCTACCGCTTTCTCCTGCTTGATTTCATCAAGCCGCAAGAAATATCGTATAGATATCGCCAAATTACACAGTATCTCCTATGAAGTACAATAACACGACCGCGACGTCCAAAGGGTTACACCCACTTCTAGCCAGATATAAAATCATACAAAAATTTTTCCCAAAATGATTAGAAATCTTTTCCTATATGGAAAATATTTTGGATCATCAAAAAAAAATATTTTTTGATCATTGAAAATTTTCCATGATGGTTAAATCTTTCTATGTTGGCAAAATATTTTATACCACATATAAAATAATTTTACCATCTTTTAAATTTTTTTTCCAAAATGGTTGAAATCTTTCTTGATGGTAAAAATTTTTTGGATCAGCCAAAAAAAAAGATTTTTTGTAATCATTGAAAATTTTCCATGTTGGTTTAAAATCTTCTATGATGGCAAAATATTTATATCATCAATTTAAAATAATTTACCATCAATTTAATTTTTTTTCCATAATGGATAAATATCTTTCTTAAAAATATGGTAAAATATTTTGGATCATAAAAAATATATTTTTTGATCATGAAAACTTTTCCATGATGGTTAAAATCTTTCTTTAATGGCAAAATATTTTATATCTCATATAAAATAATTTAGCCATCATTTTAAAAAAAAATTTTCCAAAATGGTAAAACATCTTTCTATGATGGTAAAATAATTTTGGATCATAAAAAAAACAATATATTTTTTGATCATATGAAAAATTTTTCAATGATGGTTAAAATCTTTCTATGAGAGGCAAATATTTTATATCATCATATAAAATTTGAATAGAATGATGAGGGGAAAAAAGAGTGAATTTGTGCACGTAGTAGTCTGACCGATACAAAGACATGTCCTTGCGAGGCAAAGAGGGGAATGTATGAGAGGGTATAGTTTAAATCCAACGCTCTTATATGGGTGTGAAGTGTGGTGATGAATGATGCAGCGAGGAGAAGGCTCGACGCAGTGGAGATGTCATGTCTGAGAGCAATGTGTGGTGTAAATATAATGCAGAGAATTTGTAGTTTAGAAGTTAGGATGAGGAGCGGGATTACCAAAACTGTTGTCCAGAGGGCTGAGGAAGGGTTGTTGAGGTGGTTCGGACATGTAGAGAGAATGGAGCAAAGCAGAATGACTTCAAGAGTGAATCAGTCTGTAGTGGAAGGAAGGCAGGGTAGGGGTCGGCCTAGGAAAGCTTGGAGGGAGGGGGTAAAGGAGGTTTTGTATGCGAGGGGCATGGACTTCCAGCAGGCATGCGTGAGCGTGTTTGATAGGAGTGAATAGAGACAGATGGTTTTTTAATACTTGACGTGCTGTTGGAGTGTGAGCTAAGTAACATTTATGAAAGGGGTTCAGGGAAACCTGCAGCCGGACTTGAGACCTGGAGATGGGAAGTACAGTGCCTGCACTCTGAACGAGAGGTGTTAATGTTGCAGTTTAAAAACTGTAGTGTAAAGCACCCTTCTGGCAAGACAGTGATGGAGTGAATGATGGTGAAAGTTTTTCTTTTTTCGGGCCACCCGGCCAGTGTGATAATAAAAAAAATAAAATAATTTACCATCATTTAAATTTTTTTTCCAAAATGGTTAAAATCTTTCTATGATGGTAAAATATTTTGGATCATAAAAAAAAAATTTTTTTGATCATTGAAAACTTTTCCATGATAATTAAAATCTTTCTATGATGGCAAAATATTTTAAATCATCATATAAAATAATATACCATCATTGTAAGATTTTTCATAATGTCAAAGGTCAGGATAAAAAAAGATAGTGGTTTTATCAAGGTTATTCAGTCAGACAAGTCTCTGTTTAGCTTAACACCCACATCTACCCAGATGATATAAAATCATAGAAAAATTTTCCAAATGTTAAAATCTTCCTATGATGGTAAAATATTTTGGATCATAAAAAAAAATATTTTTGATCATTAAAACTTCAATGATGGTAAAATCTTCAATGATGGCAAAATTTTTATATCATCAATAATAATTTGCATCATTAAAATTTTTCCAATGGTTGAATCTTTCTATGATGGTAAAATATTTTGGATCATAAAAAAAAATATTTTTTGATCATTGAAAACTTTTCCATGATATTTAAAATCTTTCTATGATGGCAAAATATTTTATATCATCATATAAAATAATTTACCATCATTAAATTTTTTCCAAAATGGTTAAAATCTTTTTATGATGGTAAAATATTTTGGATCATAAAAAAAATATTTTTTGATCATTGAAAACTCTTCAATGATGGATAAAATCTTTCTATGATGGCAAAATATTTTATATCATCATATAAAATAATTTACCATCATTTAAATTTTTTTTTCCAAAATGGTTGAAATCTTTCTATGATGGTAAAATATTTTGGATCATCAAAAAAAAATATTTCTTCATCATTGAAAATTTTTCCATGTTGGTTAAAATCTTTCTATGATGCAAAATATTTTAAATCATCATATAAAATAATTTAC
>NW_026508939.1:0-14752 GCF_026875155.1 Cherax quadricarinatus
CACCCACTAAATCTCTTTGGTTACAGCTTCTGGGGGGGCCGAAAAAAACTAATTTTGGGTTGATTTACAGGGCCCCAAACTTGATGGATGCAGTAAACTTCTAGGGGACGAAATTCGAAAGGGCTTAATACAAAATTTTGCTAATGGGAGATTTCAACCTAACAGATTGACGGGGACAATTTGGGAAAATTTAGATCAGGTGACTTTCTTGATAAACCAGGATTTTTTTTTTTAAACATTTGTGACAGAGCCAACGGGGAAAAAACCCCTTGACTTGGTTTCTTGCCATGGGGGAAACACAAATTAATAATCTTGGGGTTTAAATGATGCCCTTTGGGAAAAGTGATACAAACACTCTTTTTTTAATAATCAAAAATTTCCCCTAATAATGGCAATAAAGTTTTCACCCCTGACTTCCTTTGGCTGATTTATAGGACGAAAAATTACTTAGGGGGGCTAATGGAATGACCTACAAAGGGGTGGGGGAGTGGTGATGGTTGCCAAAATTGACGCTTTCCGGGGCATATTTCCAGCTCCCAGTCAAATTATTTCCAAAAATGGGGAAATCAATCAAACAAAAATGCCCTAAAGGAGAACAAAAATTTTAAAAAATCTAAGGGTCAAAAAAAGGGGCTAAAGGCAAAATCAAAATAGGAGGGGGCAATTAAAAATCGATATATTCATTAAAGAAGAATAAAAAAAGGGAATTAGAAAAGAAAAAAGGTTAGATTTAAAAGTGCAAAGAATCGAAGAAAAACCAAAAAGGATTTTTTCAGGTAGACAAAAATAGATCAGGGACAAGATAGCCCACTCAAAATTTTCCCTCGGGTCACCACTGGCGTGAAAGGGAAATTTAGAATTTTTTAACACAACTTCCCTCAGTTTTTACACAGGAAATACAGTATTCCCAAAATGATAAATTAGTAAACGGACGATAAAAAACTGTGCACGATTAGGTCCAAGTGACAGGGCCCTTTAGGAAAAATAGATAAAAAAAAACCTAAAAATCCCCAGGCTGATGAAACTGTATTTTTTAACATTTCACACAAACGGGGCGGGTGCCAGAAATGGAAAATGGCAAATAGATCCCTATTTAAAAGCAGGTGACAGGTCCTTACTTCAAACTATAGACCAATAACCTAACCTCCAATGGGAAAATTTATGGAATCATAATTGCCGGGGCAGTTCGTAGCCCCTTTGAAAACCATAAATTAATCAACGAATCTCATCATGGTTTTCAAAGGCGTTCCTGCCTTACGAATTTTTTAACTTTTTTTATAAGTATTGAGGAGGTAATCATGGTAATGAATAGATATTTGTATATGGCTTCAGTAAGGCTTTTGACAGGGCCCACATCAAGACTTTTGGGGAAAAATTAAGGCACTGGAAAGGAAAAATTTTTTTTCCGGGAAAAAAGGGCAGGTTGAAAAATAGGCACAATTTTGCAAAAAAGGGGGAAAAATCAGAGTGGGAAGAGTCAGAGCGGGTTCCACGGGGGTCTGTGGGCCCCCCGTTTTCACAATCACAAAACGACAAAAAGATGGGCATAAAGAGCGCATCCAATTTTGCCGATGACACCAAAATAGGCCGTCCAATTCATTCTGACGAGGACATTAACCACCCCAGCAAGTTTTGGTAGACTTATGCATGGTGGAGAGGTGGAATGCATTTTTTAATTAGAAAATGCAAATTTCTAAATGTTGGGCAGACAATACCATGCCAAAATAAATAAATAATGTAATCTTAATTTACGGTTTTGTGAAAAAGATTTGGGATTTCTGCTTAGCGAAAATCTAAAACCCCAAGAAACAGTGCATAAGTGTTCGCAATAAAGCAAATAGAACCCTTTTTCCATCAAAAGATAAAAAATAGGATCCTCAGGAGTTCTTCAAACCATACACCCTTTGGGTTTCCCTCTTTTAGATTATGTGCACTTTTTCTCACCGTATTACAAAATGCTCGGGAAAAATTTTACAAAGGGATGACAAAGTTGATCCCAATCAAAAAAAACATTCCTATGGGGTAGACTAGGGCCCTGAATCGCACTCTCAAAAGACTAGAATTGGGGGGGATATGATTGGGGTGTAAAATGAAAAAGAAAAAAATAAATAAAGGGGGATGTAAAAGTGTGCTAAAAAAATTCTACCTAGAAGGACTCGCAGCAATGGTTTTAAGTTGGGAAAAAATTCAGATTCAGAAGGTTAGGAAAGTACTGGTTGGTAAAAGAGTTTGGATGAGGAACAAACTCCCAAGTACAGTTATAGGGGCCAAACGTTGTGTATTTTAAAAATGGTTGGATAAATCATGATGGGTTTGGGTGATGTGAGTTGGCCCGATTACTTTGTTCCCGGGTGGGTTTTTACGGTGTTCCTCCCTTAAGCCCTGTGACTGATCTGATAGGGTTAAAGCTTTGGCAAGGGGGAGAGACTTACTTGCCCGTATGGGCCAAAGGCCTGCTGCAGTTTCCTTCGTTTTAGTTTTCTCTGTTTCACCAGACGGTTTGGGATTCACTACTGGAAACTGGGTTTTGGGAAATGGAACTACTGAGAGAATAATAACTTATCCAGGAGATCAAACAGGAATGACACAACACTTCTAGAGGAGGGAGCACTAGTTCACGACTCCTTTAGCCAGGCAGTAAAGGGGGGAGTTGACGCGACACACTTCTCCAAGAGGTCAAGCATGTATTGACACGGTACACTTCGTTCAGAGATCAGGCAACAGTTGATACGACCAAATTACCAGGGCAGACAGGGGGGCACAGTTTTCCCCACACCTTTTCCCCAAGGGTCAAGCAGGTTCTTGAAACGACACACTTCTTTGGGAACTGACAACTTTGCTGACACGACAACATAGAGGAGAGTCAAACAGATCTTGCGAGACTCACTTCATCCCGGAGAATTTAACAGGGGTTGACAATCACAGTTCATCCTGATTGTCAACAGGCAGCGATACGATTTCCCTTTCCCCAAAAAAGTCAAGGGTAGTTGCACGCACCTTCATCCGGGGAGTTTAACAGGTATTTGACAAGACTCACTTCAAAATGCAACAAAGGGATTTTTACGCTACACACTTC
The DNA here is from genome assembly GCF_026875155.1 of Cherax quadricarinatus. Taxonomy (NCBI): domain Eukaryota; kingdom Metazoa; phylum Arthropoda; class Malacostraca; order Decapoda; family Parastacidae; genus Cherax; species Cherax quadricarinatus. The sequence goes on from NW_026508939.1 coordinate 3,077, forward strand.
AACCAGGACTGCAAACAGTATTTGACACGACAACCTACACTAGAGTCCAAATAGGCAGATGATTCAACACACTTCTCCCGGGAGCAAACAGAAGTTAACACTACACACTTTTATAAAGGAGAGTCAAGCGGAGCTGATACGACACACTTCATCGGACAGCAATCACATATTGACCGACACATTCATCCAGAAAGTCTAAGTAGTTGGCAGACACACTTTACAAGGAGAGTCAAGCAGAAATTGACACGAAACAATTCCCCCTCCCCGAAGGGGCAAGCGGGAGTAGACACGAGACCTTTATACAGGGAAATCAAGCAGGGAGTTTACACGACACACTTCACACGAGAGCAAACAGGTATTGACAGGATACACTTCATTAGGGAGGTCAGCAGGAGTTGACAAAAACAAAACTTCACCAGGAGAGTCAAGCGGGATTTACACGCACACTTCATCCAGGGAAATTTACATTTATTACAAAAAAACACTTCATCCAGGAGAGTCAAACAGGTAATTACAGACACCAATCCAGGGGGGGGTCAAGGGGAAAATGCACGAAAACTTCATCTATGAGAGCCAAACAAGTAGTTGACAAAACACCTTCATACAGAGCAGCAGTATTTTACAGAACACTTAATTTGGAAGTCATGCAGGTATTGAACAACACCTCATCCCGGAAAAGTCAGCAGGGATTTCACGAACACTTCATTCAGGGGAGTCAAGCAGGTATTTTACAAACATTTTATCCAGAAAAGTCAAGCAGGTAGTTGACAAGAACACTTCATCAAGGAATCATAAGGAATTGCATGACACACTTTATCAAAGGGGAGTCAAGCAAATATTGACACGAAAATTCATCCAAAAGAGTCAAAGGTAGTGACACGAACATTCTACGGTGTCAATTAGATAGTTGACACACCCCCTTTTCCACGAGAGTCATGCAGGTTTGACAGAACACTTTTTAAGGAGAGTCAAACAGATGTTTACAGGGCACATTCTTAAGGGGGAGTCAAGCAGGTAGTTGACACAAACCTTTTTTAAGGGGGAGTCAAACAGATATTACAGGGGAAACTTCATAAGGAGAAAAAGCAGGGAGTTACACGAAAAACTTCGCCACAGAGGGAGCGGTAATTGACACGAGACACTTTATCCAGGAGAGCAAGGGGTAACTGACATGGCAACTTCATCCGGGGGGTGAAGAAGGGATTGACATGAGACACTTCATCAAAAAAGTCAGCAGGGGATTTACACGAAAAAGTTCATCAAGGGGGTCAAAAGGCGGTGTTACTCTAACACTTCATCCCCGGGTATCAACAAGTAGTACACGACTCACTTCAATCCAGGGGTTTTTTAAACAAATATTGACAAAAACGCACATATCCTGAGACTCACGAGGCACTACCTATACACTTTTTCCAGGAGAGTAAACAGTAGTTAACAAGATACACTTCGTACAGGGGATCAAGCAGATGACGACACTTCATCCCCGAAAGTCAAGCAGGGAGTTTACCGACAGGTTTCACCCGGGAAATACAAGCAGGTCGTTGAACGAGACATTTCATCCGGGGGAATAAACAGGTTCACAATTATTTTGGAGGAAGCAGGTAATTGACCGACACAATTTTTCCCGGGGAGTCAGCAGGCAGTTTGACACACAAAATTCATCCAGGAATTTAAGCATTTAGTCGACAAAAGACATTCATGCAGGAGAAATCAAACAGTATTGACACGACACCTTTTTATCCGGAGAGCAAAGGAATTTCGCGAAAAACTTTATCTAAAGGGGGCAAACAGGTAGTTGACCCCACACACTTTATACAGGGGAGTCAAGCAGGTAGTTGACAAAACACCACCAGGGGATAAAGAGAAGTTGACAAAAAAACACTTTTACCCGGGGGAGTGAAAAAAATAAATTACTGTCAACTTCATCCCGGGAGTTAAGCGTCAGTACAAGAGACACTCATTCAGGGGGGTCAAGCAGGGTATTGACACAACATTTCATCCAAAACAGTGAACGGTATATATCGAGCCATTTCATGAGAGTAAAACAGGTATTTAACACGGGAAAACCTCACAGAGAAGGAAAAAACGTAACGACACACACACTTATCGAGGGGTCAAGCAGGTATTGCACTACACGCCCCAATTTAATTGAGCAGGTAGTTGACCTAACACTTCATACTAACACCCAGCAGGGATTTGACAAAAAACACTTCCAGGAGAGTCAAGCAGAAGTTGACGTGCACAAATTTATCCCTGAAGTCAAGTAGGTATAGACAAAGACACTTCACACAGGAGAGTCAGCAGGGATTGACAACCCTTCATTAAGGAGAAAATCAAGCAGGTAGTTGACAAGACAAATTTTTTAGGAGTTTAAAAAAGTAGTTGACTGAACTCTTATACAGGGGAATCAAAACAGGTATTTTAACAGACACTTCATCCCGGAGTAAACTATTTGTTAAGACGACACACTTCATCAAAGAAAATGAAGAGGGGAAAATGACAGACACACTTCATCCAGGAAACCAAACAGGTAGTTGACCCGATCACTTCATCCGAAGGGGGCAAACAGGGAGTTGAATCAACACAATTCTCCCGGGAGTAAAACATTAATTGACATGCACAGTTCATCCGGAAAGCAAGCAGGGATTGATAGGTACATTTATCCATAGAGTCAAACAGTGTTACACCAGACACTTCATCAGGAGAGTCAAGCAGGGATTTGACACGAGACACTTCATCAAGGGGACCAAGGAGGGGGTTACACGACACACTTTAACCAGAGAGTGAACAAAAAGTTTTTACCAATCACTTTTATCCTAGAGTGAAGCGGGATTTTGGGAAAGACACACTTCATGCGGAGATTAAACATTTAGTGACACGAGGCCTCATCCCAAAAGTTTGAAACAGGGATAACACAATCACTTCACCCCTGATGCAACAATTAGTTGACCACCCAAAAAACATCGAGGAGAGTCTGCAGGGAGTTGACAACCTCTTATCCCCGCAGGTCAAGGAGGAGCGACACACACACTTTTCCAGGAAGTCAACACTTTTGCACCCACACGAAGGTAAGCAAGTATTTCAAACCTTTTTATCTATGAAAGTCTGAAGGGAGTTGACATGACACATATCATCCAGGAGAGTCAACGAAAGTTGAAGGGCCAATCATCCATAAGAGTCAAGCAGGGGTTGACACGAGACCTTTCTACGGGGGAAAAATCAAGCAGGGAGTTACCAAAAACACTTATCCGGAAGGGCAACAGTATTACTCACGAATTGTCCAGGGGGAAAGGGAGCAAAAAAAAGGAGGAGAGGAAGAGCCCTTTTTTCCGGAAAAAAAGGGAGAAGAAGAAAAAGGGGGGTTCAAAAGGGATTTACATGACCCCTTTTATTTAAGAGAAAAGCAGTATGAATTTTGCAATTCATCCAGGGGAAACCAGCAGGATTTACTGACACATTCAAACCCCGGGGGAGCAAGAAGAGTTTCATTACCCTTCATCCCAAATCAAGCAGTAGTTTTACGCAATTTTTCGAAGTCCACAGGATTACCGAAATTCTCATAAGTCAAGGGGGGTTACATACCATTCTCCAGGAGATCAAGCATAGTTTAAAAAGACACTTTATCAGAGAGTCAAAAACGGGTTCACAAGAGAACTTCAAAAAAGAGCCAAAGTTGGGATTTAACAAGGGGCACCCGTTCACCAACCTTTACCAGAATTTTAAGAAAGGGAGTTTTCAAGACATTCATCCCGGAAGTCAAAAAGGGATTACCGAAACTTACCAAACAGGAAGGAGTTCACAACCAGTTGGGGGCCGGATTTCAAACCCTTCATCAAGGAGTCAACCGGGAGTTTAAAAGCACACTCTCAAGGGGATAGGGAAATTGACAGACACAATTCATCCCGGGGAAATCAACAGAGTTTGAAAACACTTATCAGGAAATCAAACATAGTTTTACACACCCACTTTTCCCAAAAAGTCAAGCAGATTTTTCAAAACACTTCATAAAAAGAGTCAAAGGTAGTTTAAATGACACATTTATCAAGAAGTCTGCAAATGGCCAACACCAAATTTCCAAAATGGAAGATCCCACAGGTTTGAAAAAAATTTAACACACCTATCAGGAAATCACAGATGACACAACACTTATCCAAGATGCAGGGATTCAAGAAAAACTTCTAAGGGGGGTCAAGAGGGATTTTACATGCAACTTCATCCAAGAGTCAGCAGGGGGTTACCCAAAATTTTTATCCCGGAAGCAAACAGTGGCAAGACCCTATCACAAAAAAAATAAAAAAATAGTTGACAACACCATCCATAAAAAAATGAAGAAATTTTACGGAAACAACTTTTTGGGCACAACATTTATCCGGGAGAATAAGAGGTTGTTCACGACACTTCTAAAAAGGGGGAAGCAGGAATTGACCAGAATTTATCCAGTAAGTAAGCAGGTAGTTACACGCAAAATTCATCCCAAAAAAAATCAACAGGTGTTGGAAACCAATTTTTCCAAGAGTCACGGTAGTTGACAAACAAACCCCTCAAAACCATTAGGAATCAGGGAGTAGTGAAGACACAATTCATCCAGGGGAAAACAGTGGAGTTTACACCAACATTCATGGGAAAAACAAGCAGGTGTTTTTACAGCACCCTTTTTTTAAAGGGAAGCAGGATTGACACAACACCTTATCCAGGAGAGTCAAACATTATTGACAAGAAACTTTATCCAGGGGAGTAAAAAAAAGGGAGTTGACACGACCATTTAAAACCCGGGGAGTCAAACAGGGATTGACACACAACCACCAGGGGAGTCAAGAGGGAAAATTGACAAAAAACACTTGGGGTCAAACAGGGAGTTTACCCCACCAAAATTTATCAGAGAGACAGTAAATTGACAAAACACACTTCATGGGGAGAAACAAAAAGGTTTTTAAAGAAACCTTCTTTCCGAGAGTAAACAGGTATTTCATTCAATTCTTTCCCGGAGTTAGCATTAGTTAAAGAGCACTTCATTCAGGGGAGTCAAGCAGGTAGTTGACACGACACACATCATCCAAGACAGTGAAACAGATATATGGTCCGAGCCATTTCATAGAGGAGAGTCAAGCAGGTATTTAACACGACACACTTCACAGAGAAGAGGGAAGTACGTAACTGACACGACACACTTCATCGAGGAGAGGTCAAGCAGGAAGTTGACACTACACACTTCATTCAGGAGAGTGAAGCAGGTTAGTTGACACTATACACTTCATGCAGGAGAGCCTAGCGGTGTTGATACGACACACTTCCCTACAGGACAGTCAAGCACGTATTTGACACGACTCACTTCTTCTTGAAGGGTCACGCAGGTAGTTGAATCGACACAATTCATCCAGGAGGGTTTAAAACAGTTAGTTGACAAGACATAGTTCATCCAGGAGAGTCAAGCATGTAGTTGACATGACACACTTCATCCAGGAATGGTAAGCAGGTAGTTGACATGTCACAATTCATCCAGTAGAGTCAGCAATTTGTTGACACGAGACACTTCATGCAGGAGAGTCAAGCAGGCATTTGACACGAGAAACTTTATCCAGGAGAGTCAAGGAGGTGGTTGACACGACACACTTCAACCAGGAGAGTCAAGCAAATAGTTGACACGACTCACTTCATCCATGAGAGTGAAGCAGTATTGGGACGACACACTTCATGCAGGAGAGTCAAGACTTAGGGTTTACACGAGACACATCATCCATGAGTTTGAAGTAGGTAGTAACACGAATCACTTCACCCATTAGTGTCAAGGGAGGTAGTTGACAGAGACCCTTCATCCATGAGAATCAAACAGGGAAAATTTTTGCGACACACTTTAAAACAGAAGAGTCAAGCAGGTAGTTGACAAGACACACTTCATCCCGGGGAAATCAAGCAAACAGTTGACACGAGACAGTTCATTCATGTGTTTTGAAGCAGGTAGTAACACGAATACTTCACCCATGAGTGTCATGCAGGTAGTTGACACGACTCACATCATCCCAAGGAGAGTCAAGCAAAAGAGTTGACACGACACACTTCATCCTGTAGAGTCAAGGAGGTAGTTGACACGACCCACTTCAATCCGGAGAGTCAAGCACGTAGTTGACACGCCACACCTTTATCCAGAAGTGTCAAGCAAGTAGTTGACAATACTCATTTCATCAATGAAAGTCATGAAGGTAGTTGACATGGCACATATCATCCGGAGAGTCAAGCAGGTAGTAAAACACGAGACAAGCAGGTAGTTGATGAAACTCTTTTTCATGGAGAGTCAATCATTCTTAGCGCCCAAGACACTTCATCCAGGAGAGTCAAGCAGGTGGTTGGGGAAAGACACTTCATGCGGAGAGTCAAGCAGGTTCGTTGATATGACACACTTCATGCAGGAGAGTCAGCAGGAGTTGGTACGATATACTTCATCCAGGAGAGTCAAGCAGGTAGTTGACACGACACACTTCATCCAGGAGAGTCAAGCAGGTAGTTGACACGACACACTTCATCCAGGAGAGTCAAGCAAGCAGTAGACACCACACACGTCATCCAAGACGTAAAACACGTAGTTGACACGACACACTTCAACCGGAGAGTCAAGCAGGGGTTTTTACCCTGACACAATTCATCCAGGAGAGTCAAGCAGGTAGTTGACATGAGACCCTTCAAACCAGGAGAGTCAAGCAGGTAGTTGGACATGAGATACTTCATCCAGGAGAGTCAAGCATGTAGTTGACAAAGAAAGACTTCAACCAGGAGAGTCAAACAAGCAGTTGACGCGACTCACTTCATCGAGAGAGTCAAGCAGGGTTTTTGACACACTTATCCAGAGAGTCAAGTAGGTAGTAAAATAACTCATTTCACCCATGAGCTTCAAGCACGTAGTAGACAGGACACACTTCATCCATGAGACTCAAGCAGGTAGTTTACACGACACACTTCACCAGAAGAGTCATGAAGGTAGTTGACACGACGCAATCCATCCAGGAGAATCAAGCAGGTAGTTGACATGACACACTTCATCCAGGAAAGTCAAGCATGTAGTTGACACGGTACACTTCATCAGGAGAGTTAGGCAGGTAGTTGATACGACACAGTTCATCGAGGAGGGGACACACAGGCAGTTGACACCACACACTTTTCCGGGAAAATCAAGCAGGTAGTTGACAAGACACACTTCAATCCAGTAGGGTCAAGAAGGTAGGTGAGACTACACACTTCATGCAGGAGAGTCAAGCAGGTAGTTGAAGCTACACTCTTCATCAATGAGAATCAAGCAGTAAGTTGACACTACACACTTCATCCAGGAGTGTCAAGCAGGTAGTTGACAAGACACACTTCATCCAGTAGGGTCAAGAACGTAGGTGAGACTACACACTTCATGAAGGAGAGTCAAGCAGGTAGTTGAAGTTACACTCTTCCTCAATGAGAATCAAGCAGGAAGTTGACACGACACACTTCATCCAGGAGAGTCAAGCAGGTAGTTGACATGACACACTTCATCCAGGAGAGTCAAGCAGGTAGTTGACACGACACACTTCATCGTGGGACTCAAACAGAAAGTTGATATGACACAATTCATCCAGGAGAGTCAAGCAGATAGTTGACAACGGTACACTTTTACTCAGGAGAGTTTGTCAGGTAATTGATATGACACAATTCATCCCGGAGAGGGCACGCAGCAGTTGACAATACACGCTCTTCATCCGGGAGTAAGTAGGTTTTTGACACGACACACTTCATCTGGGAAAGTCAAGCAGATAGTTGACCAAATCACACTTCATCCCGTAGGGTCAATCAGGTAGGTGACACGTCACACTTCATTCAGGAGGGTCAAGCAGGTAGTTGAAGCTACACACTTCATCCATGGGAGTGAAGCAGGAAATTGACATGACACACTTCATCCGGATAGTCAAGCAGATTGCTAACATGACACAATTCAACCACGAGAGTCAGGCAGGTAGTTAACATGACACATTGCGTCCACGAGAGTCAAGCAGGTAGTTGACATGACCTTTTTTCATGGGGATCCAAGCATTCAGTTGACACAAGACACTTCATCCAGGAGAGTCAAGCAGGTAGTTGACACGACACACTTCATCCAGGAGAGTCAAGCAGGTAGTTGACACGACACACTTCATCCAGGAGAGTCAAGCAGGTAGTTGACACGACTCACTTCATCCAGGAGAGTCAAGCAGGTAGTTGATGAGGGACTTTATTAAGGAGAGTCAAGGAGGCAGTTGACACCACACACTTCATCCAAGAGAGTAAAGCAGGTAGTTGAGAGGAGACACGTCATTTAAAGAGGTCAAGCAAATTGTTGACAAGACACACTTTTATACAGGAGAGTCAAACAGGTAGATGACATGTTACACTTCATCTAGGAGAGTAAAGCGGTAGTTGACATGACCCCACTTTATGCAGGAGAGCCAAGGAGGCAGTTTGACACCACGCGCTTCATCAAAAGAATGAAAACAAGTTGTTGACATGACACACTTCACCATGAGAGTCAAGCAGGTAGTTGATACAACACACTTTTTCCAGGAGAGTCATGGAGGAGGATACACCACACACCCTCCTCCAAAAGAGTCAAGCAGGTAGTTGATACGACACAAATTCATCCAGGAGAGTCAAAAACGGGTAGATGCCACTACACATTCCTAGAGGAGAGTCCAGCAGATGTTGACACGACACACTTTTGCCAGGAGAGTAACAGGGCACACTTTAGCCAGGAGAGTAAAGAGGTTAATTGACAAAGACACACTTCATTCAAGAGAGTCATCAGACAGTTGATACGACTCAATTCATCAAGGAGAGACAAGGGACACAGTTAACACCACACACTTCCTCCAGGAGAGTCAAGCAGGTTTTTTTACACGACACACTTCATCCGGGAACGACAATCAGTTAGCTGACACGACACACTTCATGCGGAGAGTCAAACAGAAAGCTTTTACCGACTCACTTCATTCCAGGAGCATTTAGCAGGTTAGTTGTCACATCACAGTTCATCCGTTTATTGTCAAGCAGGCAGCTCATACGATTCACTTCATTTCAAGAGAGTCAAGCAGATAGTTGGCACGACACACGTCGTACACTAGAGTCAAGCAGGTAAATGTTTCAACACACTACATTCAGGATAGTCAAGCAGGTAGTAAACACTACACACTTCAACAAGGAGAGTCATGCAGGAATTTGAAACGACACTCTTCATCGGGGACAGTCAAGCAGGTAGTTGATACGACACACTTCAATACAGGACAGTCAGTCACGTAGTTGAAACGACACACTTCATCCAGAAGAGTCAGGAAGGTACTTGACATGACACACTTCATCCAGGAGAGTCAAGCAGGTAGTTGACACGACACACTTCATCCAGGAGAGTCAAGCAGGTAGTTGACACGACACACTTCATCCAAGAGAGTCAAGCAGGTAGTTGACACGACACACTTCATCCAGGAGAGTCAAGCAGGTAGTTGACACGACACACTTCATCCAGGAGAGTCAAGCAGGTAGTTGACACGACACACTTCATCCAGGAGAGTCAAGCAGGTAGTTGACATGACACAATTCATCCAGGAGAGTCAAGCAGGTAGTTGACACGACACACTTCATCCAGGAGAGTCAAGCAGGTAGTTGACACGACACACTTCATCCAGGAGAGTCAAGCAGGTAGTTGACACGACACACTTCATCCAGGAGAGTCAAGCAGGTAGTTGACACGACACACTTCATCCAGAAGAGTAAAGCAGGTAGTTGGGAAGACACAATTAATCCAAGAGAGTCATGAAGGTAGTTTACATGACCACACTTCATCCATGAGAGTGAAGCAGATAGTTTACACGACACAATTCACCCAGGTGAGTCAGGCAGGTAGTTTACATGCCACACCATCCAGGAAAGTCAAGCAGTTTGTTGACATGACACAAATCATCGAGGAGAGTCAAGGAGGTAGTTGACATGACACACTTCATCCAGGAGAGTCAAGCAGGTAGTTGACATGACACACTTCATCCAGGAGAGTCAAGCAGGTAGTTGACACGACACACTTCATCTAGGAGAGTCAAGCTGATATTTGACATGACACACTTCATCCAGAAGAGTCAACGAGGCAGTTGAGACCACACACTTCACCCAAGAGAGTCAAGCAGTTTGTTGACATGACACACTTAATCCAGGAGTGTCAAGGAGGCAATTGACACCACACACTTCATCCAAGAGACTCAAGCAGGTAGTTGACACCACACACTTCCTCCAAGAGAGTCAAGCAGGTACTTGACACATGACACTTCATCCAGGAGAGTCAAGCAGGTGGTTCACACGAGACACTTCATCCTGGAGATGCAAACAGGTAGCTGACACGAGATACTTCCTATAGGAGAAGAGAGCAGGTAGTTGGCACGTCACACTTTATCCAGGAGAGTAAAGCGGGTAGATGATACGACACACTTTATCCAGGACAGTCAAGCAGGTAGTTGACACGGTACACTTTATTCAGGAGAGTCAGGCAAGTAGTTGATACGACACAATTTATCCTGGAGAGGACACGGACTCAGTTGCCACCACACACTTCATCCAGGAGAGTAAAGGAGGATTTTGACACGACACATTTCATCTGGGAACGTAAGCAGGTAGCTGACACGACACACTTCATGCAGGAGAGTGAAGCAGGTGCTTGACACGACTCACTCCATCCAAGAGAAATAAGCATGTAGTTGACACGGCACAGTTCATGAGTGATTGTCAAGCAGGCAGCTGACACGATTCACTTCATCCAAGAGAGTCAAGCAGGTAGTTGACATGACACACTTCATCTGGGAGAGTCAAACAGGTAGTTGGCACGACACACGTCGTACAGGAGAGTCTTTTTTTTTATATTTTATTTAAAACCAATACAGTTTAACATAAAAATAAAGAAACAGTATGGAACCTAATCAAATTTTTTTTTATGTATTTTATTAAAACATAGAACAAATACAGTAAAGTATAAGACTAAAATAAAACCCATACTAGATATTACAAAAACCTCTAATACACAATCCCGGTACATTAACAACACCATAGATCATGGCCATATTACAACCATATACATAACCCACAACCATATGCATAACCCACAACCATATACATAACCCACAACCATATACATAACCCACAACCATATACATAACCCACGACCATATACATAACCCACAACCATATACATAACCCACAACCATATACATAACCCACAACCATATACATAAATCTTCAAACCCTCCTTTACAATACTCATTATTGCCAGTGCCGACACAGCTGTCACTTCTACCCCCCCTCCCCGTATGTACAGTCCCCATTCTAAATAACATACATTAATTTCCCTAATGAATGGTCATTGAAAAACAATTTCTACTAAAATAACCCAACCAACCAACTTCCAAACAAAAAACAGTCAGGGTCATTATAAGACATGTAGGAACGAGTCCTTCAATCATATATATATATATATATTATATATATTTATATATATATATATATATATATATATATATATATATATATATATATATATATTATATATATATATATATATATATATATAATATGTAAACATATACGCATGCATATACACACATACGTGTATGTGCACTTTTTCATAAGAACAAACTAAATCATAAAAAATTTAAA
>NW_026508940.1:0-12998 GCF_026875155.1 Cherax quadricarinatus
CCGCTTTAAAATAGGAATTCATTACCCATTTTCCCCACCAAATTCAACTTAAATAACAAAAACATAAATGGGACCAGTAACCAAGTCCTAACCGATATAAGCTGGGAAAGATATACTAACCCAACACAGACCCCAACTTAGCCTAGAACAGATTAACTCGGTGGCACTCGATGTATGCACAAGGCTTTTTCCCTCTAAGAAAAAGGAGGAGTAGATGTAAAACAGAAAGAGACAGGCGCTCCCTTTACAGGCGACGGAAAAAAAATAACAGAGCGGCTAAAAGAGGTCAATATATCTGAAAATGCGTGGGGGAGACACTGGTCAGAGAAATAGCAAGCATCAAACCCTTAAGCTAAAAGAATCCTTTAGGAGTCAGGAATCGCGGAAGAACTAAAAGCCATAAATGAAATCGAAAGAACCCAAAAAGTATTTCTTCTCCTATGCCAAATCAAAATCGAGAACAACGTCCAGTATTGGGGCCCCTACTTAAACAAGATGGGTCCTACACAGATGACAGCAAGGAAATGAGTGAGCTACTCAAGTCCCAATATGACTCAGTTTTTAGCAAGCCGCTAACCAGACTGAGAGTCGAAGATCAAAATGAATTTTTTATGAGAGAGCCACAAAATTTGATTAACACAAGCCTATCCGATGTTATCCTGACGCCAAATGACTTCGAACAGGCGATAAATGACTGCCCATGCACTCTGCCCGGGGCCAGAACTCATGGAACTCTGTGTTCATCAAGAACTGCAAGAAGCCCCTATCATGAGCCTTTTCCATCCTATGGAGAGGGAGCATGGACACGAGGGTCGTCCCACAGTTACTAAAAACAACAGACAAAAGCCCCACTCCACAAAGTGGGCAGTAAAGCAACAGCAAAGAATACAGACCAATAGCAATAACATCCCATATCATAAAAATCTTTGAAAGGGTCCTAAGAAGAAAGATCACCACGCATCTAGAAACCCATCAGTTACACAACCCCGGGCAACATGGGTTAGAACAGGTCGCTCCCGTCTGTCTCAACTATTGGACCACACGACCAAAGGGCCTAAATGCACTAGAAGACAAAAAGAATGCAGATGTTAATATTTACAGACTTTGCAAAAGCCTTCGACAAGTGTGACCATGGCATATAAACGCACAAAATGCGTGCTAAAGGAATAACAGGAAAAGTCGGTCGATGGATCTATAATTTCCTCACTAACAGAACACAGAGAGTAGTCGTCAACAGAGTAAAGTCCGAGGCAGCTTCGGTGAAAAGCTCTGTTCCACAAGGCACAGTACTCGCTCCCATCTTGTTCCTCATCCTTATATCCAACATAGACAAGGATGTCAGCCACAGCACCGTGTCTTCCTTTGCAGATGACACCCGAATCTGCATGACAGTGTCTTCCATTGCAGACACTGCAAAGCTCCAGGCAGACATCAACCAATCGTGTCATTACGATTTCTTGAGTCATATCAACCAAATCTTTCAGTGGGCTGCAGAAAACAATATGAAGTTCAACGATGAGAAATTTCAATTACTCAGATATGGTAAACATGAGGAAATTAAATCTTCATCAGAGTTCAAAACAAATTCTGGCCACAAAATAGAGCGAAACACCAACGTCAAAGACCTGGGAGTGATCATGTCGGAGGATCTCACCTTCAAGGACCATAACATTGTATCAATCGCATCTGCTAGAAAAATGACAGGATGGATAATGAGAACCTTCAAAACTAGGGAGGCCAAGCCCATGATGACACTCTTCAGGTCACTTGTTCTATCTAGGCTGGAATATTGCTGCACACTAACAGCAACGTTTCAAGGCAGGTGAAATTGCCGACCATTGAAAATGTACAGAGAACTTTCACGGTGCGCATAACGGAGATAAAACACCTCAATTATTGGGAGCGCTTGAGGTTCCTAAACCTGTATTCCCTGGAACGCAGGAGGGAAAGATACATGATTAAATACACCTGGAAAATCCTAGAGGGACTAGTACGAACTTGCACACGAAAATCACTCACTATGAAAGCAAAAGACTTGGCAGACGATGCACCATCCCCCCAATGAAAAGCAGGGGTGTCACTAGCACGTTAAGAGACCATACAATAAGTGTCAGGGGCCCGAGACTGTTCAACTACCTCCCAGCACACATAAGGGGGATTACCAACAGACCCCTGGCAGTCTTCAAGCTGGCACTGGACAAGCACCTAAAGTCAGTTCCGGATCAGCCGGGTTGTGGCTCGTACGTTGGTTTGCGTGCAGCCAGCAGCAACAGCCTGGTTGATCAGGCTCTGATCCACCAGGAGGCCTGGTCTCAGACCGGGCCGCGGGGGCGTTGACCCCCGGAACTCTCTCCAGGTAAACTCCAGGTATCAGACACTACACCTGTCTGAAAAGATAAATTAAAAGTATTAGTTTAAGGTTCACAGAGTACCATTTTGCATTCCTTAAGAACCCTTGAAAAAAGCTCATCAGGATTCGGCAATTTATTTTCCTTCAAAGTGTCTATCTGTTTGGTGACCATTTCGCTAGTGACTCTGATATTACATAATTTATCTTCTACAGGCCCACTAAAAAACCTAATTATTGGGACATTATTAGTGTCTTCCTGAGTGAAAACGGAGAGAAAATAATTATTAAAAATTGAGCACATTTCATTCTCTGTCAGTATTAACTGCATAGTTATTTTTAAGAGGATTTATCTTATCTCTAATTTTTGCTCTATATGCCTGGAAAAAAACTTTTAGGGTTATAGTAAGTAAGTAAGTTTATTCAGGTATACACAAATACAGTTACATAGAATTATCATACATAGCAGCATATGTGTAGAGAACCTAGGATAACCCAAAAAAGTCAGACAGAGTGACTTATTTCCATTGGGGTCCTTTTACCTTATTATTATAATATAAAGGTTATAATATTTTCTTATTATTCTACAATGAAGATAACATCTTATTATCATACTAAAAAGACTATCTACTACACGAGGGTCATTAAGACTATCTACAATACGAGGGTCATTACTAGGAATAAGGTAAAATTTACACGTATGTTAGCTAAAAATAGAAAATCATTCCCCTCCCATTTCTGTAGCTACATTCATCAGACACCTTTTGGCACTCTTCTTGAACTGGTTCATGCTATGATGGCTTTGACATGTGCGGGTAGTCTGTTCCATTCCTTTATTGCTGTACAATAAAAGGTGTTTGACGCCTGGCCAATGACTGTGGGTACTACAAAGTTGTGCTCTCTCCCCCTAGTACGGGTGATTGCTTTGGTTCCCAACCTTGACAAAATTGACAGCAAGATACAGTGGTCCCTCAATAATCGTCCATAATCCGTTCCTGGAAGTGGGACTATTATCGAAATGGACGATTTACGAATAAATTTTTTCCCCATAAGAAAAATGTAAATTCAATTAATCCATTCCTGATACCCAGAAGTATTAAAACAAAATTTTTTTTACATGAAATATAGATGTAGTCATAAAACAATACAGTGGCACATGATGAATTAAACATTAACAGAATAACACTTACCTTTATTGGCGATTCTTCTTTGTTTTATGGAAGACTGGAGAAGGAGACAGATTGGATGATTTACTGTTTGGAAGGGGAATTCCCTTCCATCAACACCATCGGGTACCAATTGCTTTTCTGGGGTTACTTCTCTTCTCTGTTTCTTAATGCCAGTAATGTAGGTCCTCTTTGGCATTTTCTTCCAAAGAGGCCTGTTTCATCACAATTGAACACTTGTTCAGGTTTCAGTCCTTTACTGTTTATGTACTCCTTGAATTCTTGCACTATTTTTCAACCGCCTTGTGGTCCGAACTGGCAGCCTCACCATGCCTTACCACACTGTGTATGCCAGTACGCTTCTTAAATCTCTCAAACCAGCCTTTGCTGGGCTTAAATTCACTCACATCACCACTAGTTGCAGGCAATTTCTTTACCAAATCGTCATGCAACTGCCTAGCCTTTTCACAAATAAGCGACGTCATAAGACTGTCTCCTGCTAATTGTTTCTCATTTATCCACACCAATAATAACTTCTCAACATCTTCGAGTACTGTTGATCTCATTTTTGTCAGCATATTTACCCCCTTTGCAACAACAGCATCCTTGATTTCCTTTTTCTTGGCTATGATGGAAGATATGGTTGTACGGGATTTGTTATACATCCTGGCCAGTTCGCCCACACGTACGCCACTATCATATTGTTCAATGATGTTTTTCTTAAATTCAATCGTATTTATCACCTTCTTTACCAAAGGCTTGGCACTAAGAGCTTTCTTTGGAGCCATGGTAGCTTATTTAGCACTTAAATAACTTGCAAGCACTAAAATAAATGAAATATTATGAAATATTTCACTGGAGCACGTGAGGGGACCGTTGCTCACTGGTAAACAGTGGCACACTGGCTGGGAAGGAAAGGCCGAGGCGGCTCGAGGCCGCTCAGACCATGTGTACGTGTCCGGGACGAAGGACTATTAGGGAGTTACTGGACCATTTCCGAGCCAATATTTTGATGAAAAAACAGGACTATTTCCGAAATGGACGACTTTCAGGCCGGACGATTATTGAGGGACCACTGTATTCGGGACACTGTTTGTGAGCAATTTTATAAACATGATTTAGCTTCAGTTGTTTTACTCTGTCTTCAACATTCAGCATATCCAACTGCTGTAATTCATCCTGGCCTACATGTTCTTTTGGTCCCAGCTCCAGGATGAATCTTATGATTTTGTTCTGGGTGATTTGCAGTCTATCTTTCAGTTTTTTTGTCAAGGCAGAGTACCATGAAGAGCAAGCGTAATCCATATGGCATTGTATAAGGGCTAGACATAGGGTCCTGCGAGCCTTGGTAGGTAGACACTGTGCTTGTCTATACAGGAACTTCAGTCTGGCATTCCCTTTCTTTACTACACTGTTCCCTATCAATTCTCCTGACATGCATGGGTCAAAGGGGATTCCCAGATATTTTACTGATGATTTCAGATCCCTAGCAACTTTAATTTCATAGTCCCATTTAGCTTTTCTTATCCTCTTTTTAGCATCCCTCTTAATATAAATATACTGATTCATAAGAAGAACCTCACTTCTTTTGATAAACCTGTAAATTCCTTTATTTTTCCCTAAAAGATATTTTAGCCTATTATTCATCCATTTTGGGTCATTTCTATTCGATGTAATTTCTTTATACGGGATAAATGTTCTTTGGACAGCATGTATAGTGTTCAGAAAACTGTCATATTGATAGCTCTCTTCGTTACCCCAGTCCACAGATGACAAGTGTTTTCTAAGCCCATTGTAATCTGCTAAGCAAAAATCTGGGACCATTACTGAGTTATCCCTACTATCCTACTTTCATTTAGTGCTATAGGTAATTTATTTATGATCGCTTGTGCCGAGTTCCTCTGTAATTTCTAAATTATTAACAAGGGTTTCCTTGTTTACCATAACCAATTCAAGCAGGTTATTTCTCCTTGTAGGTTCTGTCACAAGCTGCTTCAAAAAACAATCCTGAACTACTTCTAAGAAATCATTAGATTCTAACTTCCCAGTCACGAAATTCCAATCAATCTAACTAAAGTTGAAGTTCCCTGGAATTACTACATTATTTTGCATTGTGGCCTTAACAAGTTTCACCCATAGTAGTCTCCCTTTGTCCCTATCTAAGTTTGGGGGACAGTATATCACACTTAAAATAAATTTTCATGCCCTTATGAAAATTCTATCCAAAGAGACTCTGTATGTGTTATTTCAGATTTTATACCCGTTTTTATGCAACACTTCAAGCAATCTCGGACATACAGTGCCACCCCACCCCCTTTCTCGATACTTCTGTCTACTTGGAACAATTTAAAACCCTGAGATTAATCCGTTTCAGGCCCCAAAATGTATACTTACAAAAGCACCTACAAATATGCACTGACGTAATTGTTCAAGTTCGGAGCTGTTTGTGTGCTGAGGTACCACTGTCACTGCCTCTATCACTGCCTCTACCACTGCCTCTATAACTGCCTCTATCACTGCCTCTACCACTGCCTCAACCACTGCCTCTACCACTGCCTCAACCACTCCAGTCACACTCAATCTACAAGCACCAAATACAATGAATTATTGTGAAATGTTTGGAAGAGCATGGAGACTAATACTCACTCCAGCATAAACAAAGCCAAACTGACGATGTGTCAACCACTTCCTCTGCTTCAACCCTCGTATTTTTGTACAATTTCCTTCTTCAATTCTATCGTATTTATTATTGTTATTATTATTATTATTATTATTATTATTATTTATTTTTATTTTATTATTATTATTTTATTATTATTATTATTATTATTAAATTTTATTATTTTTTAAAAATTTTTATTATATTTTTATCCTTATTTTATTATTATTATTATATTTATTATTATTTATTATTATTATTATTTATTAATTATATTATTATATATTATTATTATTATAAACAGTGCAGAAATGTTTAATTCTTCTGTGTTCAAGAGTAAACACATGATGTCACCATCCAATACCTGTCCGAATAGGCATTCTAATATGCAGTCATGGATCGGTTTACATTATTTATATGTAGTTTATAGCAAATATGGGAAAAAACCAAACACTCACCACACGTGGTGGGAGGGTGTGCTGCATTGTGGGGGTCGGAGGAGGGTAGTAGGAACTGGCAGTGGTTGAGGCAGTGGTGTTTAATATAACGAGGTTATTTTGGTAAGCTGTAGCGGGTTGTGAATGATACGTCTTCGGAGGCTTCTTTGTTTATTGTTAAGTCGTTGTGGGTACACAGGCTTGTGTTGTGCCCATGGCCCCGGGAGGCCATGCCCAGAGAGAGAGCGGGGGAGTACTTGTGTCTATCAAGAGGGTCGGCCTAGGAGTGAGAGAGGGTGGGCTGTGCCTCCCACTGACCTAGGTAAGCCTACAGAGGGCAGCACCTGAATGCCGCGAAATATGAACTAGTCAGAGCAGACGGCTAGGCTGTGTGCTCTACAGTACGGGCTGTTACATTTGCTCGCCAGCACTGTGTCTTCCCGATGGAATACTGGTGGGCCATAGTTAAAAAATTACTAGCTACCCAGAGAGGGACGGGCTTTCGCTCACTAGTAATCAAAAATGGACAAAAAAATGAACGGGCAAAAAAAAACCCCCACCCAGGGAAGAGAAAGGTTTGCCAGCGCTGTTTCATCGGGGTGAGAGCCGGAGACGTCGCACTGAACAAAATCTTCTACATACAGGTTGTCGCAGGGCTGAACATCAGTTGACCACTTTCTACTAACGTTGTTGCACCCTCAAAATCTGCAAACAATGATGACAGTGGGCATTTCCAAGTGTGACATGAAAACTCAGAGGGCAGCACTGCCTGACGTAAACGGCTTTTTTTTTTTTGTATAAAAACACTGGGTTGCACAAACTAAATAATACTATACCCATGGAATTCATTATGTTGGGTACCCTCTAAAATATTTACATAATTACATGATGTTGTCACCTGATCCATAAGGATAGCTATACAATGTTGAGCATTTATACCCATTCTGCAAGCAACCAATTAGCTAAACTAGCGTGGGAGTCAGACAAGGTTAGGTAGGGTAAAATGTCCAGAAAGTACTGTTTTTCCTGGGTCGCAGCCTTAGTATTGGACCTAAATGGGCTCTTCCGAACATATGGGGGAAGAAGGGATAGACGGGTTGTCCCTAGCATTGGTCTGATTGTGGCGTTGCGCGCACGCGACTCCACTCTGCTTCAGCCTGCAATGTCCACATATTCATGTGATCAAGTGGGCTTCCTTAATGGTTCCCGTACAATCTCCCCACCTCGAACTTATGCCACGGAGCTGTCGTGGACAGGGTAAGGACCCCGAATTTAGGAAAGTTTGTGCATACCTGGGGTCTGCGCTGGGTTTGAGCACATAACTTTGAAAACCTGGTTCCACTTTGCTTTCTTGGAGCGGCATTGCGCTCGACGTGACTATCAGTAGCTTTCATAAGGTTCTCTCGTACCCGCTGGAAGACAAGGTGATTTGTCCTCATCTTACTACACTGGGGTTATCGTATCGTAAGTAGGTCTAGGTGGAGCAAACAGATTTCATATGGTAACGCTTGTCATGCCATACAAAGCAAAATGAGGTGTCCACCGATCGAGCTGTTGAGGGAGGAATTTAATTGGACACCTGAACATCTGGGATAGCCTTCCCATGTAGTACAACTTGGGTTAACGGTTATCTGAGACCCACCAGGACTTTGCGATTTGTACGTTCAGCAAACCTTTTACTCGCGGGGTTTGGCATGGAGCTACTGGCGTTGATGAATGTTGAATCTGGAGCAATGATCCGGGCATTATCCCATTTATAAAACTCAGACCATTGTCTGACAGAAGGCACTGGGCAAGTATGACAAAGAACAACTTTGCTCACGGAAAGCACTAGCGACCGTTTCGGCGGTTTTATCAGGAATGGTACTAAATCACTGTACCGTGTCAATTATTCCATTACAAGCAGTTTATTTCTCTCTCCAGGTCGAAAAGTTCGTAACAGGTCGACAGAAAGTTCTCTCCAGGGCTCCTTTGATGGTACTTTAGAATGGGGTTAGGAAACCTGTAATGTACCCTTGTGCTTTTGGCAAACAACACCCCTGTGTACATGCTTGGCAATGTCCGTGCCATTTTAGGCCAGAAATATTCATTCGTGCCTGTTTGATACTGCGGTCCTTCCCGGGTGCGCTACCCCTGGGACATTTGGATCAACCTAAGAGTAGCTGGTAATCATGGACTCTGGTATCCAGTTGGTATTGGTTCTGCCAGGGTCCACCAGCTTTTCCCAACACGGCACATATCTTAGTTGCCACAAACCCTTTTCAGTGGAAGGAGACTGGCCGTAATTTCAACGTCCTCCTTGGTGGGAAAAGAAGGACTGGAGACCACAAGGGTCCTGTCGTTGGGCTCTCTCGAGGCCGGGGCCCTGGTTGGCTAAAGCCCCCGCTTCACCACGAGGGCCCGGGTTCGTTTCCCCGGGCGGGTGGAAACATTTCACCGTTTCCTTACACCTGTTGTCCTTCACTAGCAGCAAATAGGTACCGGGGTGTTAGTTCGATGGTGTGGGTCGCATCCTGGGGGCAAGATTAGGACCCAATGGAAATAATTTAACAGTCCTCGTTGATGCACGACTTTCTTGGGTTATCCTGGGTGGCTAATCCTCCGGGGTTAAAAATCCGAACGAAATCTTATCTTATCTTAACGAATTCCGACATCACGAATGCTATATGCCTCGACAGGGCATCAGCCTAAAACATTTTCTACCTGGGCCCTAGCAAATTTCAGGGTTGTAGTCATTAAACTGGGACAACCGAGCATGCTTTCCCGAGAGGTTCTTATTCGCAAAAAGGGGCCAATAAGGGTAAATATCTGTGTAAATCTTGATAAATGAAAGATGATATCCCGAAAATGACTCAGGGCCCATACAATGGCTAAAAACTTCTAGCTCTGTCACTGAATAATTTGACTTCCGCTTTAGTAAGGACACGGCTAGCATAGGCCCTAGGCTGTTGCCTTACCATTAGATTCCTGTGACAAGAAATGCACCCGATGCCAACTTTGCTGGCATCAGTCGTCAAGGTAAATGCCTTGGTGAAATCAGGGAATCTAAGGGTTGGGGCGTGTTAACTTGTTCTTAAGAATGAAAAAGCTTGTTCCTGATCACACGTCCACTCAAAAGGGGCATCCTTCTTGAGTAAGCGTGTCAGGGGGCAGCAATGGTGGAAAAAACCTGCGATAAAGGTGCGGTTAGAAACCCGCCAGGCCTATGAAGGACCGGACGCATCTGCCGTCATGGTCTGGGGAATTTCTGCACGGCCCAGGGTTTTTAGACTCAACCGTCTTTATGCCATTCTGAGTCACTACGTGACCCAGAAATTTTATTTCCTTCCGAGGAAATGACATTTGGAGAGCTTACCTTAAGATTTGCCTGAAACTAGCCTGTCCCAAAACCCTGTCAAGTTTCTCAAGATGTGACGGGACATCTTGCGACATGACTATGAGATCATCCAGGTTTGACCATGAGCGTGCCACCTAGGAGGGTACGGAAAAAATTGTCGTCATCAACGACTAAATGTGATTGGGCTTCCGCCAAGCGAAGGCATCCTCCTGAACTGGGAATGACCAGTTGGAGTAGAGAAAAGCTGTCAACTCTCTGCTCTCATCATCGAGGGGGGTCTGCCAAACCCTTGAAGAAGATCAAGAGTTGAAAAGACCTTATTATCGCCGATGTTCTGCAACAGGTCGTTCAGAACTGGCAACAGGAAAGCGGTCTGGGATGGTACATGCATTCAGTTTCCTGTAATCGATAACAGGGCCCAGGTTCCTCTTTCTTGGGAACCAGAATAAGGGGAGCATTCACGGGAAGTGGACTCCTCAAAACTCCATCACGGAGCATCCTGTAATGAGTTCTTCGGCGAAGACTCTTTGCGCATGTGGCAGGCGATACGCAGGTACATAAATGGGTTTAGTACCTTTGTCAAGTGGAATACGGTGAGAGATCAGTGGGGTCAAACCCATCGACTCACCATCTAGTGCAACTGCAGAACGTGCACGATTGAGAACCTGGAGAAGTAAGCCCGTCCGTGGAGGGGGAGCACTTCTGTCTGTCAAGTCGATCGGCCTAGGAGTGAGAGGGTGAGCTCAACCTCCCACTGACGTGGGTTTAAACCTAGAGGGCAGCACCTAAAATGCCGCGAAATATGAACTAGTCAGAGCAAACGGCTAGGCTTTGTGCTCTGACAGTACAGGCTGTCTACATTTTGGGGGGTCGGAGGGAGGGTAGTAGGAACTGGCAGTGGTTGAGGCAGGGTATTTAAATAACATACATGTTATTAAGGCATAACGTATGTATTTAGTACAATTACGACGTTTTTCATGTATTTTATGATTGTTCATGGTTCACAAGTTTTAAAGGGAAACAGTATTGTATTATATTTCCCTACAATATATTGGGGCACCAAACATTCACGGTTTTTCAAAAATTCACGAGGCTCTTGATCCCCTAACCCTCGCGAATGTTGAGGGGGACCTGTACAGAGAACCTTCTCGGTGGCCATAACGGAGATAAAACACCTCAATTACTGGGAGTGCTTGAGGTTCCTGAACTGTATTCCCTGGAACGCAGGCGGGAGAGATACATGATTTATATACACCTGGAAAATCCTAGAGGGACTAGTACCGAACTTGCACATGAAATCACTCACTACGAAAGCAAAAGACTTGGCAGACGAAAGCAACATCCCCCCAATGAAAAGCAGGGGTGTCACTAGCACGTTAAGACCATACAATAAGTGTCAGGGGCCCGAGACTGTTCAACTGCCTCCCTGGCAGTCTTCAAGCTGGCACTGGACAAGCACCTAAAGTTGGTTCCTGATCAGCCGGGCTGTGGCTCGTACGTTGGTTTGCATGCAGCCAGCAGTAACAGCCTGGTTGATCAGGCTCTGATCCACCAGGAGGCCTGGTCACAGACCGGGCCGCTGGGGCGTTGACCCCCGGAACTCTCTCCAGGTAAACTCCAGGTAAACAGTTGTCTCTTTCTATCGGTGTAGTCTTGACTGTGGTGATGTGATTCTATTTGTCATGGTGTAATCAAAATATCAAAATACTTTCCCTGACAATATTTTTCATCAAGGGCTATTCAAATAATAGTTCAAAGAATTCTAATTCATTTTCAGTGTTTCCAAGGGAACAAACTGGCAGGATTGCACTTTAAGTGTCATCAAACTGATGGGGATTGGGAACAAAATTGGGATTGTGCTGACAATCCCAGATGCAGTTTGCTGGTGGATACAGCACACCATAAGCTGGTTGTGGTTGTAGTTTTGGTTGTGGTGTGAGGGGTGGATGATGCTCCACTTTGTCCTGGATCTGATGATTCAGCCGTGTGGGTCCCAACCTGGGCTGTTGCATCATACTGCGTGGCCGTGGCACCACCTCCGCCACTATCACCACCACCTACTGATGCCTGTGATCTATCCATACACAATTTGTGATTTATCTTGAAGATCTTTACAGATAAACATTTAAAAGGGACAATTATTTATTTAGTGAAACATGTGACAATAGATCAAAAATTATTTTAGTTCAGTATGTTTTGTTGGTAATTGTGGAATATTTTACTGTACTCAATTATGTTTCTATTGCAGAAGTATTTTGCAGAAGACTACCAGGTTGTTTCTTGCCAGACACTACATCATCAATACTTTAAGAAGCACCAGTGTAAGTGTCTTGAACAACAACTGATATTGCAGAAGTATTTTTCAGAAAACACCAGGTTTTATCTTGAAGATGCCTATATCTTCAGTACTTCAAGAAAAGGGAACATCTGTTAATTCTTGTGTATTTTTAACTAGCTAAGATTTTCTAATTAAAACAATTGGCTTTTCATATTGGGAAATTCATCTAAAAATGAATGGCAGTTAATTCTTTGAGAGTCCAATTTGAAATTCTAAAGTTTTTAGTCAGGGTCCAAGCTTTTGTACTACTCTGAGCTCAACTTACTCATATAAGCCGTGAGTGGTAATTTGGGCCAAATATGAAAAGCTGCATTTTATATGGTAAGTTTTACACCATATAAAACAAAATCCTGCAGCACACAGTGCATAATGGTAGATTCACTATTTCTTAGTCTCATTTGACAGAATTGAAGATGTTTACAGGAAATGATTTTATTAGGTTTTAGTATGAAATAGCCTGAATTGAGTTCAGAGTAGCAAAAATTATTCTTTTTTTGCAATCTTAGAGGATAAATAATCGCTCACGTGTCCAAAATTCCAGATGGGGGGTTTGAATTGTATTCCTGAATGCCTGATATTATTTACACATGTTATTATAATATTGCATAAATTTTTTTTGTTGTGTGTGTGGTGTGTGGTTGTGTGAATAAAAAATTATCTGTGGAAAAAAAACAAAAAAAATTTTTTTAAAAAAAAAATTTTTTAATTTAAAAG
>NW_026508941.1:0-14743 GCF_026875155.1 Cherax quadricarinatus
ATATTTGTGTATCTTCTACGTATAGGTTCTAAACTTTGTTTCTGAGACCTCTGGGCAAAAAAAAATGATTATGTATGATGAGGTAAAAGTGCGGGATATAAAGTATTTTCTTATAATAATATATAAAATAAAATAATAATTAAATATATATATATTATATTATAAAATTAAAAATAATTTAAAAAAACGAACAGAGAAACTCGGTTATTGACAAATTTAAAAACAATAAACCACATACGATCAGGGACATTTCACCTTATTTCAGCCCAGGTACCGAACCCCATTGGGCGCATTCTCTTTTCACAGCCCCCAACTCGTAAAACCCACCAGGAACGCACGTCATGCTCTGCCAAAGTGCCCCTAAGGCTCCCACACCGCCAAAGCTCTCCCCAATTCTCTCTCTTTTTTTGCCTTTCCCTGGTTTTATATACCCCTCCAAACACCCACGTAACCCCAAAGTTTCAGGCCCCTCCAGGGCCAGCCCCAAAGAGAGAACACTTAAAAACCCTTTCAAAATTTTAAGGTATTCGTTTAATCGAACAAAAAAGACAAGAGGCTGATAACGGGTTTTTTCCCCCCTTGTGATTTGACACCCTCTCTTGGGGCCCTTTTAAACCACAATTACCGGGGCTCGGGTGACATAATTTGTGTGAGAGGTTAGCTTACTTTACATCAAACAAATAATAGTTGAATTCCCTTTCGGGGATTAGAAAACAAATTTTCGAAGATGTGTATTTTTCAACTTGAAGGCAAGGTTCCAAATTCGCTTTGAAAGTTAAAAAATTGACTGCTTAATTCATTTCAAAAATTTCATAAAAGTAGCCCATGAGAAATCCGGCAAAAATCAAATATTAAAAATGTCTTTAAAGGGGCCATTTCATACAAAAGAAATTTTTTTTTCTTTAACGTACGGGCCGTCTCTCCCCGAATGGGGTCACCCGAAAATGAAAAATGCTTTCACCAACCCACGCCATCTCAGTTTTGCCAGAGGGGGGGCACATAAATCTAATGCCCCTTCACTTTGGGAATAACCCACCCCTCTTTCCTGCATTTCCCCATCCCCGGGATAACAAGGAGCTTCAAAGTAGCACGGCATACTTCGGGTTTATCTTACAGCATGCACGGGAATATAACACAAATCGGGTTAAACATAAAAAAAACGGGGAAAAAGTGTAAAGGTTTGAATGAAAAAATTTCCCCAAAATTGAGGGTAACCCAGGCAAGTTAAGAAAATTAAACCTGACGAACTAAGGCAGAAGGACCAGATTATATGTTTACAAGAAAAAATACCGATAAAATTAACAGAGTGGGAGGGAGTCTAAGGCGGGTCTCGGGTACACAATCCATCTGGAATTAAAAAGCAAATGAAAAAATGGAGAAAAAAATTCTCTAGCCTTATGATTTGGAAGTGGAACTACCTACACACTAACAAAGGGGGAAATCTAAAAACCCGCATTAAAATAGGGATCATATGGCTCATGCAGCCAGGAGTAAGCGCACTTCCACCCGGGGCTGAAAATTTGGTCACTACAACCCAATTAATGATTCAAATAGTGATTATGTTTTACTTTCTCACGCACGCCAAGCGCGCGCACAACCAACCACGCACACAAACCCCAGCACGCCACACACACACACACACACACACACACACAACACACACCCTAGGTGATACACAAACACACATTCTTCATTCATAATTTAATGTTTTCAAATTTTGGGAGTTTGTACATTTTTTTTTGCACTAAAAGCTTACCACTGCAATCTTCTCAAGTCCTTCCTCAGCAAATATTTTTGTTACGTCTGGGCGATTCTTTTTTCGCTGAAAGAAATTTTTTTTCTTTTAATGCCCTATTTTACGTAAACTCAACACGGCAACGACACCAATTTTTATTTTAAAGGCTGGTTATACTTTATATTTGAATTTCCTGGGCTATTTTTTGGCTTACAAAATCCAGTCTCTCTCTCCTCCTCTCTCTCGCTCTCTCTCTCTCTTTCTCGGGCTCGCTCTCTCTCACTCTCTCAGCTCTCACCTGCCTCTCAGCCTCTCTCTCTCTCTCACACAGCCCCCTCTCAGTTTTTCCCTCTTTTTTAAGCCTCTCTCTCACAGCCCTCTCTCTCACCTCTCTCTCACACCCTCTCTCTCTCTCAGCCCTTTCTCTCACAGCCTCCTCCTTACAGCCTCTCTCTCCCACTTCTCTCTCCACAGTTCTCTCTCCAGCCTCTTTCCTCCCGCCTCTCTCCTCTCTCTCACCTCTCTCTCACCTCTTCTCCTCACCACCTCTCTCTCTCTCCAGCCCTCTCTCCCCCTCTCTCTCACCCCTCTTTCTCAGCCTCCTTTCTCAACCTTTTTTTTTTTTTTACACAGGGTTTGACAATTTAAAAGGACCCTTTAGCTTTATTACAAGGTTTTTACGGGTTAAGGATTCCTAACTTTATTGAAAGTAAGAGCTTTTTTACCTACATCACTCATTTTAAAAAATTTTTATTTTTATGAACATACGAGGAACGGGATAAGTTGGAGCCATTTTGGGGGGCCCAGTTTTTCATTGATCAACTGTTTTATCTCGTTACATCATTATGCTGTTCGAATGTGTTCCATACACGAGTCACCTGGTATATAGTCTCATGAGTTCGGAAAATGGTACCCAGAGTGAAGTTGCTGCTTTTTTTTGCCCGTCTTGTGCATAAAAGCTTGTTTCTCGCTGTCCCCGAAGGGGTCCAAGTGTGGGACTTTGACAATATTGGCCTTTTACATAACAGTAAGGCCACCCCCCATCCCTCCTGGTTTAAGGCTCTGCTGAAATGACAGGGCATCCAGGATGGGTCCAGGCAAGATGAGACTCTTCTCTTTCCTTTTTGTCAAGCAGTCGCAGATGAGGGAGGGGGGGGCAGACAAACCAAGACAGTGGGGGCATACTCAAGATTGAGCACTTGTGCCCCGTACAGAATCTTTCAACCCCTACTGTCAAGCGATGCGAGATACGGCGAAGGCTGTAACTTTTTTTTTGGCTGCCTTGTTTGCAAGATTTTCAACATGGGTTTTTCATGGTTTTAATTTGGATCAAATTTCACCCCAAGGAATCAACTTTTTCTCCCAGGTGCCAACACCCTCCCATTCATCCTTACACTGCACCAGATTAAAACATCATGGTGCCAGAGACTATCATCATTTGCGTTTTCTCGGTGCAAATGTTTTTCCATCATTTTCCCCCCCAAACTGATATAGCCTTACTGGGATTGATTACTTGAGCACTGGCATGTCTTCTCTTGTAATGAATTCAGTGTACATCTCTGCTATTCATGGGATCTAAAAATGAGATAAGGGGCTTAAGTAGACATTCCCTAACAAGGGTCCCAGCACGCTTCCTTGTGGAACACTTTCCCCCAATAATATGTTTTCTGATTCCCTTTCCCTTGAGAACACACTTAGAATCTAAAACCCTGAAGGTAATCCCGAGGGGAAAATAGGTAGAGCCGCAATTCCCATGCTTGAAGTTTTGCAAGAGGGCCCCGGTGCCACACCCGGTCGAAAGCACCAGCAATGTCAAGTGCTACCATACAGCTGACTTTGGATTCATCCAGTGACTGGTACCACTTAGTGGAGAGGTTCAACAACAGATCAGCAGCAGAGTAACCTTTCCTGAAGCCATACTGACGATCACAAAGTAGTGAGTGATAGTCAAAAAACTGTCATTTGTCTTGAGATTGTCTCAAGGATCTTACCAGTGATTGACAGGAGTCACACTGGTCTGTAGTTGCTGATTTCTGCTCTGCTCTTCTTTTTGTGAACAGGGACTATATTTGCCTCTTTCCACAGAGAGGGCCATTTACACTGTACTAGGCAGTACTGAAAGATGCGAGTTAGAGGTGCTGCTAGCTGGTCTGTACATCTTCTCAGCAATCTTGGGCTCAACTTGTCTGGGCCTACAGCCTTTTCTTGGTCAAGCGATTTAAGAAGGAAATGCACCTCCTGCCTTATTGTCACCACTGACAGTTTTGACACAGTTCTTGCATTTTGGTAGAAAAGTGTTCGGCAGAGAGGTTCGCCTTCTCTTGACTACTAGTAGAGGTGGTCCAATCCCGTCGATTTAGAGGTGGAATGAGTTCATCAGGCAGATAACCTTGTCTGTCCTTGACCAGGGACCACCAGGTTTTGGAGCCTACCCTACCTGATGCAAGCTTTCTTTTTGTGTCCACCTCCCATTTAGCAATGGCCCACTTTTGAACGTCACCCATATGCCTACAGGCTTGACTGTGCAAGTTATTGTTATAGGTGGTAGGATCTCTCTTATACCTTCGCCATTCTTTGTATTTAGCAGTAGCAGCCTCTCTACAATGAAAGCCAAACCAAGGCTGATCTGTAGGCTTCGTCACATACTGCCGGTGAGGAATGTGTTCTTGTTGTAGATTAAGGATGTGTCCAGTGAAGGCTTTCACTTGGTTGTCAACATCCCCTTGGAGAAGTGTATTCCAATCGGTGGTGGCGAGCTCAGAGCAAAGGGCTGGCCAATTACCTCTTTCCCATGGCCTCGTTGTGCGTGTAGACTCCTTACCTCGTTCTGTTGGGATCTTAAGTGTCGTAAAAACAGCCTTGTGGTCAGACGATCCAACGCAGGGAAATCAACAAAGTTTCTCATGTCAAATACTGCAAGAAGGTCATCCAAGTCCCTCTGTATAAGGTGTTGGTTGAGGTCACCAACAATTATGATATGTTGACAGTTGTGTTGTAGTAGAAGGGAGTCCATATTTTCCATTAGGAAGTTGATGGGGTCTGCATGTTGCCACTGAGGTCTCTCTCTCTCTCTCTCTCTCTCTCTCTCTCCCCTTCATCAATCGCTTTACCTTCTCTCAAAAGTTCCCTTCACTCCCTCCTCGAGTGTAAGCCCCAGGGAAGGAGACTAGCAACAACATATGATCCCTCTTGGTATGCGGCCCTTTTAAAAATACCAACATTACGGACATAATGTGCCTCAACGAGGATCATTTTAAAATACTTTTTTCTTGCAGTTTACGGGTTAAGAGAACCTTCATTTGCATAATGTGGCAAGGAGTAAAGCAACGAGTGAGGGAATGCACAGTTAAAGCCTTACACAAATATGGGAGGAGGGAGGGAGAGAGAGAGGAGAGAGAGAGAGAGAGAGAGAGAGAGAGAGAGAGAGAGAGAGAGAGAGAGAGAGAGAGAGAGAGAGAGAGAGAGAGAGAGAGCGATTGTAGTAGCCAACAATCAACTGGCCGGCGCTGTACCGGAACATGTACTGGGCCGAAGCACGAGTAGCAGATATATATCTGGTAAGTCTAGGCGAGGATGTGGCAAAAGTTGTGGAAGAGAAAGAAGTAGCCATTGATAAGTCATCTCCCGCCATCACAGATCCAGACAAACTCACCAAGAATATAATCATCAGACTCACCAATAAAACTTACAAAGAAATCAGTTGCCTCATTAGCTCCGAAACACAAGATGTACAGGAATAATGCACAAATAACCCACACACAGGAGACAAACTTATGACAACGTATTGATCCGACTTGATCCATGAACTAGTCACTCAGGATGTGTAGGAAATCGGAGACAGCCCTTCCAGCCACCTAGGCAATGTTCCCGTTGTCACCGAAGGGTCACACCACAGATAACTGTCTGTGGGATATCAGATATAATTACTGCCACAACAGGGGACAGCAGAAAAAAAAAAAACGAACTTCTGTCAAGAAATATTTACTGGACAGTGTCTCTAGTTCTTTAGTTATTTATTATTGGAACAAACTAGCAGGATCTCAAAACTGGTGAACTGGTATATGTCACCCACCCAGCTACTTCTATTTCAGTTCAGGACGTGGTTTCCTGCCTTAAGCAGCATCACATAGCTAAGCAACAGTCCTACTTGTCTCAAGGGTAAACACAGTTTCATGAACACTAATTGCCTTCACATGATCGCCGTTGTTGAGACATTTTTGGACGATAGGACTCCACGAAACTTTGTTAGAAATGCTGGCAACACCTCATGACTGCGACGAAACGGGCAGGGTCAGAGAGTAGGCGTGGCTGTATGATTTTTCAAAAAGTTTACATTCCCAGCTCATTGATGTTGCCATTCTTCATCATCTAGAAATGATGTTCTTTAGGTTATGAATAAACCCTCCATACTAACATATACAATGCACGGCCATTAATGGCAACAAGCAGACCCGATCAATTTCCTGATGTGAAATGTTGACACCCTTCTGCTTCAGCATAAAGTTAACATATTATAATTGTGGGTGACCTCAGCCAACATTTTTATTACAAAGATTTCAATGAGCTTATTTAACATGAAATTCTTTGTTGACTCCTCTACTAATATCTCTGGCTTCTCACTGGACCCGGTCACTTGCAAGCCCCTTCGTTATGTTGGTTCATCTGGTCACGAGGTCTTCTTTATGACGCTGAAGATACCAAAAGAATGAAATGAAGAATCATCACGCATCACCTGGTTGGGGAGATAAGGAAATGGCCGGCTGTTTGCTTGGAGCTTGACACCTTCGATAGGAATAATCTTCACTAAGGTGATGATAAACAAGTGAACGCCTTCACTAAAAATGTTAATATCCAACACAGTTACAATCCTCATCGACATATACAAAGAAGCCTTCAAAAATCTTTGATTTGGCTTTCGTTACCAAGACAGTACTGTTAAATACAAGTGTTGGAGACGGTACAAGAGGCATCGAACTATAACGTGAACCATAGCAGGGAAGCCTTTCGGCAAATGGACAAAGCTCAAAATTGGGCTATCTTTAGATGGGAGGGTGACGCAAGAAACAATTGGAATGAGGAAAAGTGGGTTCCAAAACCTGGTCGTTCTTGGTCAAGAACAGTCAGATATTTACCTGATGAAATTATTCCACCTCTAAATCGGCAGGAAGTGGAGATCTCTTCTAGCAGTCAGAAGAAAGCTGATTTCTTTGTTGAACACTTTGCTGCCAAGATCAAGGTCCCAGATTCAATTAGGGAACCTTTGCTAGTCTTTCAGGTAAAAATAAGGCAGTAAGGAGTATATTTCCTCCTCAAACTCCTCGACCAAGAAAACGCCTTGGACCCAGAGAAAGTGAGCTCAATATTGCAGAGTAAATGAGCGTACTATCTGGCTTCATATCTAACCTGCATCTATTAGCAATGCCTAGCACTATAGACCATTATCACTCCAATCGATCACTGGGAAATTTCTTGAGACCTTAATCTCATTGCCAATGGCAGCATTTCGGTACTACCTTTCTCTTCTTTGTAATCATAAATATGACTTCGGATAAGGTTATTTTCCTGTTAAACTTCTCCACTATATTGCACCAGGCCCTGGATGAATTCAATATCGGCTGTGTAGTAGCACTGGACACTGCTTGTGCTTTCTACCGAGTGTGTCACCAGGGACTCTTGACAAAATTGTAAGTTCTAGAAGTCACTGACTTTCCAATGCACCTTCATAGTTCTTACCTTCAAGGTAGATCTATAAGAGTATTTCTCAGTGAGATAAAGCTAATAAGACACTCAGTTGGTGTCAGTGTTCCGCAGGGAAGTGTGCTTGGTCCACTGTTATGGAACGTTTTCTTCAACGACCTTCATTACACCCTAGAATCCTATTCCTATGCCTATGCAAATGACCGTGTTTTGGCATTTACTTATCAAAGAGGTATGCCATCTACTCTCAGGTACATCTTACAGCTTTATCACACTGGGGAAACGGATGGCAGGTTACAATTGCTTCTGAGAAAGCACAAATGATGGTACCATGTTGGTAATGCTGGAGCAGTGGTAAGAACAAATGGGAGAGTGTTGGAACCATCGGATAAAGTGGCTATCATTGGGATGAAATTTGATTTCAAAATGTCATAAAAAAACTACATGGTAAATCTTGCAAGCAAAGAAGCCAAGAGGCTAATACCAATAAGGCGTAGCTCGACCCTGAGTGAGAGTGGAGGCTACAGAACTCTGTACGTGGCACAATTGTGCTCACAACTTAAATATGTTCCTTTTTCTTGGGTTACCTCATCCAACATTTCCAGGTGATTTTTTAGTGGCAGAAAACGGAAAAAGAAAATAGAAGGAAATAACAAAAATAGTCCACCACCTTGGAGCCTTGTTGGACTGGTGGAGCAGCCTGTGGCCACCCATGGCCCTCCAGAACTACAACTACTGATGCCAATAACAAAATCCCCCCCAACACAGAATACAACCTCGTTCATATTTGCTAATTTACAGGGCCTTAAGGCATCCACCAACAACAAAATACCTTTTATCAGTGGACTTCTAGAGGAGTCTAATGCAATGTTTGCAGCCTTCACAGAGACTCACACAGAAGATCACTTTGACAGTGAAATATGGAAAAGCGGTTACAACCTTTTTAGATGTGACAGAAAGAACAAGCAACAAGGGAGGGTTGGCCTGTATGTCAAAGAGTCCCTCATCTGCACGGAGTTGCTGAACACCACAAATGAGGTGGTTGAAGTTCTATCAATAATCGGGAACCAAAAACCTAGTCATTGTGGTTGTATATAAGCCACTAGATGCAACCTCCCAACAGTTCAAGGAACAGCTGCAGAAAATTGATTACTGTCTGGAAAGCCTTCCAGCTCCATCCCCAAACATTTTACTGCTCGATTTCAACCTAACTGAAACATTCTCAGGAGGTAGCGCAGATGAAAGGTCACACACACGAGCTACTAAGTCACTGCAAAAAACACACCTTAAGCCAACAGATAGTAGAGGCAACAAGACTAGAAAATACACTTGACCTTATGTTCACAAATAATGAGGACTTGATAAGAGACATAAGAATATAAAAAACAACTAATACTGATCACAATCTAATCGAAGTCCAGACGTACATGCATAGGGGTCCTGATCAGCAGAATGCATGTACCTGTGAAGGTGTTTTCACAAAATACAACTTCAACAACAAGAACATCAACTGGGACCAGGTAAACCATGTCCTAAATGAAACATGTTGGGAAGATATCTAATATGACATGGATCCAAACCAGTGCCTTGAAAGGATCAACTTCCTGGCAGCTGAAGCATGTTCTAGGCATATTCCCCTAAGAAAGAAGAAGAGCAGGAGTAAACTGGAGAGAGAGTGACGCTCCCTCTACAGAAGACGACAAAGAGCCACTGAGCTCCTCAGGAGTGCTAGAATATCTGATACACGAAAGGAGGCGTTGACCAGGGAAGTGGAAACTATCGAACTTAAGTTAAATGACTCTTACAGGAACCAGGAGGAGCTTAAAGCCATTAGTGAAATTGAAAAATTTGAAATATTTCTTTTCATATGCCAAAAACAAGGCAAATACCACATCTAGTATCGGGCCCTTACTCAGACAGGATGGGACTTACACAGATGACAACAAGGAAATGAGTGAAATAATGAAATCCCAGTACGACTCTGTGTTTAATGAGAGACTAATCAGTCTGAGGATCGACGACCCAAATGATTTCATGAATGAGCCTCACAACTCCATAAATGTATGCCAGATTTCCGACATAACCCTAACTCCGATAGACTTCGAAAAAACCATTGACAACATGCCCATGCACTCAGCCCCGGGCCCAGACTCGTGGAACTCTGTATTCATTAAGAACTGCAAGAAACCTCTCTGACGTGTCCTAAGTACTCCATGGAGGAGCAGCTTAGACATGGGTGAAATTCCACAGTCACTTAAGACAACGGATATAGCCCCACTCCAGAAAGGTGGCAGCAAAGCATTAGCTCAGAACTATAGACCAATAGCTCTGACGTCCCACATCATAAAAATCTTTGAAAGAGTGCTAAGAAGCAGGATTGCAAATCGCCTGAATTCCCAAAATCTGCACAATCCAGGACAACATGGATTCAGGGCAGGTCGCTCCTGCCTCTCACAACTACTGGATCACTATAATATGGCCTTGGATGCACTGGAAGAAAATCAGAATGCAGATGTAATATACATAGACTCTGCAAAAGCGTTTGACAAATGCGATCATGGCGTAATAGCGCACAAAATACGTGCTAAAGGAATAACTGGGAAAGTGGGGAGATGGATCTTCAACTTCCTAACAAATCGAACACAAAGAGTAGTGGTCAACAGAGTTAAATCGGAGGCTGCCATAGTGAAGGGCTCTGTTCCACAAGGCACAGTACTCGCCCCCATCTTATTCCTCATTCTCATATCAGACAGAGATATACACCACAGCACCGTATCATCCTTTGCGGATGATACTAGGATCTGCATGAGGCTGTCATCTGCTAAGGACGCAGTTAACCTCCAAGAAGATATTAACAAAGGTTTCCACTGGGCAAAGGAAAACAATATGATGTTCAATGAGGATAAATTCCAACTACTCCGTTATGGAAAACTGGAGGAGATAAAAACTAGAGCAGAGTATACTACAAACTCTGGCCATGCAATAGAGCGGAAAAATATTGTAAGGGTCCTGGGAGTAGTAATGTCTGAGTATCTCACTTTCAAGGATCACAACATTGCCACGAACACAAGTGCAAAGAAAATGATAGGATGGATAATGAGAACGTTCAAAACTAGAGATGCCAAGCCAATGATGATCCTTTTCAAATCACTTGTTCTCTCTAGGCTGGAATACTGCTGTACATTAACATCTCTATTCAAAGCAGGTGAAATTGAAGATCTAGAGAGTGTACAGAGATCCTTTACTGCACGTACAAGTTCTGTCAAGCACCTTAACTGCTGGGAACGCTTGGAAGCACTTGACTTGTACTCGCTGGAACGCAGGAGTGATATATCATAATGTACACTTGGAAAATCCTGGAAGGAATGGTTCCGAATCTGCACACAGAAATCACTCCCTACGAAAGTAAGAGACTGGGCAGGCGATGCAAAATACCCCCAATTAAAAGTAGGGGCGCCATTGGTACACTAAGAGAAAACACTGTAAGTGTCCGGGGCCCAAGACTGTTCAACAGCCTCCCATCAAGCATTAGGGAAATTACCAATAAACCCCTGGCAGCCTTCAAGAGAGAGCTGGACAGATACCTAAAGTCAGTGCCGGATCAGCCGGGCTGTGGCTCGTACGTTGGACTGCGTGCGGCCAGCAGTAACAGCCTGGTTGATCAGGCCCTGATCCACCGGGAGGCCTGGTCATGGACCGGGCCGCGGGGGCGTTGATCCCTGGATTAACCTCCAGGTAACCTCCAGGTAACCCTGGGGAGATTTGTAATTGCAGCAAAGCCTTCAATACCGGAGAGATGCGAGTGTTATGTTATGTACAAGGCCATGGCTGTCTAAGTACCACATTCCGTACTACTTCGCGGACGGTGAAAAAACAGCTTCTATACAACAAGACGGGCAGCACACAGCACTTGCACTCTGGTTGTACCCTTCAGGAACATCACTTCATCCGAGATCATTCATTCCTAGAATGACCCGAGTCTAGAACAAGCTTCTACTGCATAAAAACATCAAGAAAAAAAGTCGATTAACAAAATGAAATCGCTGGCTCTCAACTAGTTCCATCATCATCCTATTCTCTATTTGTATATTATTTCATAACAATAAAAAGGCTTTTAAATTAGCTGACGTAACAGTTCTTAGCCTGTAAATAAAGGTAGGCACTCTTAACCTAACCCGGTAAAAACACTTGTGAAAAGAGAAAAAGATAGAAGTGCTGTACTCGTAAGAACCATGAAGCGTCTGGGACCCCGGAGTGATAATCTGGTTTCTTCCTAGGAAGACTGCACGTCCAAATAATTGAATTAAGCCCATTTTCTAACATCTGTCATAAAAAGTTTTATTGTTACATGTCTACTTTTTTGCACTATCGTAGTGTACGTATGTAAAAAGGATACATACTCCCATACTAGCCTGCCTCTGCACGTAATTACGTTACTAATATATTAAAATTGGTGATAATAAGGACAGAGCGAGAAAAACTTTCGGGCTCGAGTGAGCTAACTCACTTACAAAAATGCCTCAAAATTTTATTTATCTCTTCTCAGAGAACGCTTCCATTTCTCTTATAAATATTAACTTAAAACGATATTGCGCTCCTGAGTCAACCTCAACTTCCTCTTCACTTTCTCTCCACTCTCCCTTCCAGCCTCCTGCCACCCGCTCCTAGTTCATTTCCCTCCAGTCCCGTCTTAGATCAATCCCCTCCCCTCCCTTCCCTTCTCTCTCTTCTTGACCTCCTCCTCTTACACTGCCGTACAGTCTCCTATCCTGCTGCTGTTCCTCTTCCTCCTGCTCCATCTGGTGAGCAAGACCAAAATTTTTAATATGTCTTTGAAGAAGTTTCTCGGTGTATCCTTCAAGATTCGGTCGCTGCCAAGGGAAGCTTCTTTTCTACGACAAATGCAAGGTTTCCTTCCGGCTTGCAGGGACCAATAAGGGAAAATTGCTGCTGACTGACTGCTACGTGTATTTCCCTTAAGAGATTCTGGTCACACCAAATGTTAACTGACAAAACTTACTTCATTATACGGAGTCCTCAGGAACAATGATGCAATACTTTAAATGATTTTCAGAAGACTATTTTACCCTAATTATAATATGCAAAATAATTAACCTCACCTTTCAGTAATAAGAAACTATAGTGTGGATTTTGACCGAGATCTTTTAAAAATAAAGGTAAGAAAAAAGCTCCAGTGGTGGGTCCTTATATGACATACAAGCAGCTAATCAATACATATTTTTTTCAAACATAATAATGTAATCAAGGGAACGCGCTAAATGCTTAAGGGTCAAATCGTGAGTCTGGCAGCTCCAATTTCTTGGATAAACACCCCTTCACCTAAATCAATATTTAACCCTAAGATTTATAATGCAAAGCTAAAAAAAAAACTGGTGAAAAATATCCTTAGAGGTCAAAAAAAAAGGCATATTAATCGTTCTATTTGAAGAGTCAAGTCATTTACTCGCAAATTACATGTATGACAAAAATCTCTTATTCCAAACCTCATTCATGGTACAGCCAGAGAAAAACCAGAAACTCATTACAGTTACATCCTACGAATTTCAACAAGACCAACACCGATTTACGGGGTGAAATGTGTCCATTGAATGTCAGTCACACTCAACTATTGTGTTAATCATATATTAGCTAGGGTATGCATCAGCTAGGACATGTGGCAAGGTATGTGTCAGTTAGGGAATATATTAGCTGAGGAATTTATCATTAATATGTCATCTATGGCATGTATTAGTCAAAGCTTGCATCAACCTGGGCATGGATCAGCAAGGACACACGTCAGCTAAGGCATGTGACAGCCAGGGCATAATTCGTCTAGGAAAAGTGTCAGCTGAACCATGTGCATATCAAGGTCTGTGTCAGAAAGATAACTTTTCCGCTAGAACATTTGTCGTCCAGGACAGGTGTCAAAAAGAGCACGTGACTGTCAATGTATGTATGTTCCAGCCAGGTCATATGTTAGCAAAGACATGTGTTAGTCAGGGTATGTGTCAGTTACGGTGTTTTGCAGTTAGGTCAAGTGGCATTTAGAGCATGTGCCAGCCAAGTTATTTGTCAGGCAGGACATGCGTTATACAGGACATGTGTCATCCAGGAATTTGTCAGAGGGCCTATGTGACGGCCAGAGCAAGGGACAGCCAGGGCACGTGACAGCCTGGGCTAGTGGCAGTCTGGGCTAGAGACAGCCTGGGCTAGTGGCAGTCTGGGCTAGAGACAGCCTGGGCTAGTGACAGCCTGGGCTAGTGACAACCAGAACAAGTGATAGCTGATGCCAGACAGGAAATGTGTCAAAGTGTGCGTCAGACAGAGCACGCTTCTGTCATAGCATATCTTAGACAGGCGTGTATCAGTTGGTGTATCAGCTGGTGTGTCAGCTGGGGTGTCAGGCAGGACCTGTCACGCAGTGCAAAGAAGGGCAGATGTCAATTATTGCATTTTCGGTCAGAACACAAGTAAAAGAGGGTGTGTTAGCCAGTGTGTCAGCCACAGAGTGTATCAGATAGGGCACTTATCAGGAGCATGTGCCAGAGCATTTCTCAGCCAGGGTATCTGCCAGCAATGTGTCATCCTGTGAGCGTGCCATCCGGTGAGTCTGCCGTCCGGTGAGTATGTCAACCAGAGCATGTGTCAGATATGTCTCAGCCAGAGAATGTGTCAGCTGTGTGTCAGCCAGAGCATGGGAAAGTTAGCAGTTTGTAGTACCGTCCAGCAGGTGAGATTATTCCCAGCGTCTTCCGTTAAAGTTCATGGGATAAAGTTTGCATTTGAACCTCAACCTGCCTGTGTCTGTGAAAGTTGTGAAGGAGAAAAATGGTGGAGAAAGAGAGTGGGATAAAGAGGCAGAGTGAGGGGAGGGGGAAGAGAGATTTAGGGAGAAAGAGATAGTGAAAGGGAGAACAGAAAAAGATAGAGATGTAGGTAACACTTAACTTGTAAATGAAGTTAAGAACCCTAAACCTAACCCTGTAGAAAACTGTGAAAGTAGAGTTAGGAAAATAGAGATAAAGAGAGATCTCAATCATAAACTACTCTAAACAGATGTATTCCAAAGAAATTCGAAGTGCTTATAATTTTGTCAAGAGTTCCCAGCAGTGCTATTCTAGGTCGAGGCATCAGCCGATGTCCAGTGCAACTACACAACTGGATGGATCCAAAATCACATGTATAGCAGTGACGCTGTTGACGTTTACAATGGATACCTCCAAGGAGGGAGGGAGGGAGAGAGAGAGAGAGAGAGAGAGAGAGAGAGAGAGAGAAAGAGAGAGAGAGAGAGAGAGAAGAGAGAGAGAGAGG